>AWWV01015755.1:0-53725 GCA_001974805.1 Corchorus capsularis | reverse complement strand
AATATCATGAATTTTTCTATTCAACCCCGCCAAAAACCTTGCGATTGTGGCTTGTGGAGCTTCATCAACTTCGGCCCTAGACATCAACAACATCATCTCGGAGTAGTATTCATCAACACTCCTTGTTCCTTGCCTCAAAGATTGCAATTCTTTGTAGAGACCATTAGTGTAAAAGCTTGGAACAAACCTTTTCCTCATAAAGCTCTTTAGTCCTAACCAAGTATCAATAGGTCTTTCCAAATTTCTTCTTCTTGCTTGCACCAATTGATTCCACCAATTCAAAGCATTCTCCGTAAATTCAAGAGTAGCAATTTGCACCTTCTTTGGCTCGACATGAGGATGATAATCAAAATACATATCCAATTTCGACTCCCACTCCAAGTAATCGGATGGTGACCCTCTCCCATTGAATTTAGGGATTTTGTATTTGATGTTGTCTTTAGGCTCTTCTCTTTCAATTCCCCTCCTAGGCCGCATATTCTCATTGATTGCTTGACCTCCAAGCTCTTGTTGCCTCAATCTTTCCATTGGATCACAACCTAGCAACTTGCCTCGGTGGTGGAAGTTGAATCCTCTCATTGTTGTCTGCGGCATTAGCCCTTTGTTGAGGTGGTTGAGCTTGTTGATTTTGGCCATCCTTTACTTGTTGGACATCATCGGCCAAGGCATCGAATTTAGTATCCATATTGTCCAAACGTTGCATTAGAGCTTGCAACATAGTAGCCACATTGGCTTGTTCTTGTTCTCCTTCCATAATACCTACAAAAAGAACAAAGATTAGTAGTAAAAATCCTCACACGTGTGTGTGTGTGTGTGTGTGATTATACCTTGACTTGTGCTCTCGTGTTTGTACACAAATCCTATGGATTGGCGGTCCACTACTCTCTTAATGATCTCACAAGATTATGCCTTTTACTAGCTTTCAATAGGCCTAATAAGAGCAACTCCTAGAGAACTCCTTTCTTCTCGTGACCTACTTGAGGAACAAACAATTAGTAACAAAATTATTTGTGAATCAAAGGAAAGTGATCTTAAACCAAAACCAAACCACTTTTGCAGGCTCCTTATGTCGAATTCCTTCTCCAAACTTGCTGCACAAAAACTCAATTCAAGCACAATTCAACAATCAAATCGATTAGTAAAAACCCTAGAACCACTTGATCCAATTTTGTACCACTTGTCTCCAATAGGGTTTCAAACCTGAAATTCTTCAAATTAAATCTCAATTCACAACAAAAGCAACCCAAGAATCTCAAACACACAATCAATTAGGGCTAATTGCAACTAAGTAGATCAATTGCACAAGAAAACCCTAATCCCCAAATTTCCCAAACTAAAACCCTAGTTTCTGAAAAAATCGATAACAGCACAGATTTTTTTGATTTTTTTGAGTATTTTTCCCAGAAAGATCACACTAAAAGTAGTCTAGATCTCAAATTTTAAAGCTTTCCGAGCTCAAACGAATCCAGAATAAATTTCACAAGTTTCTGGTCGAAATTTTTTTAATTTTTTTGATATCTTTCGATATAGCTACTAGTTATAAGGGACTCAAATCTGAAATTTCAAAGCAAAAAAATGTAAGATGAATCGGCTATGAATTTTCAAAGTTTCTGAATTTTTGAATTTTTCAAGAAGGTGGTGCGATAAGAGTGTGGGTGAATTTTGATGGATGAAAACTTGATGAATGATGAAAAGAAGGATAGATTTACCGATTGAAGATGACAACCTATGCTCTGATTACCAATTGATATGAATCTAGTTGTATTATATTCAAATCTACCCTTTGAATATCCACCAAAGTCGACTTGAACTTCTTAAACTTCTAGATGTGTATGTCCATGACCTTCACAAGGCTATTCCTCCTCTTTCGTCGGCCTTAAGCTCTCAATTAGACCTGCAATTGAACTCTTAAGATCACAAGATTCACAAACAATTAAGCAATCATAACCTAATTGTTTGCTAGGACTCTACAAGATTGAAGAACCCTAAGTTTGTTCAAACTAGAACAATGAAGCCAAATAATCGATATGGGTGTGTAAACCTCTCAACTTTATTGATAACTTGACTTATGTTTACAAGAGGGGGATGATCCCTTTATATAGTAGTAGGGGACTCACCTCTCCCTAATCCTAAAGCCATAAGGGCGGCATAACATAAAGGAAAGAACAAGGAAATAGCCTACTCCTTGTCCTACTAGGAAAAGTAAATAACATTACATAATTAAGCAAGGATTGGACTTAGTCAAACAAGACCCAACCCAATGTCTTCTAAACTAAATAAATAGCTAAACTAAGATAGAATAAAGGCCAAATTAGCCGAATTACACAATGCTAAAGCCTAATGCTCATCGATTTCAAGTAAGGTGAACACTTTGGAATCGATGGGAATATTCTTGGTGATGTCGACTTCAATGCTCTCCAATTGGTCTTCAATGGACTCTAAACCTCCAAGATGAGATCTAACAAAGCCCAATAAAGCTTCCTTGAACCTTTTAGCCCGAGCCCTTGTCATTGGACCTTGCGGAATGGCCAAAGTATCCATTGGCCGGTTGTGGCCAGTTGGTGCGCGGTCTTGTGCGATGCTCCCATGCAATGTCCGGTCATGGCCGGTCATAGTCCCATGCGATGGCGCGGCTTCTCCAAGCAATGGCCGGTCTTCCACTCCATGTTCTTTCAAGCTTGCTTTCAAACCGGAATCAACCTTGAAACCTTCTTGAACCTCCGAGCTATCTCCAAGTTTATCCAAGCAATGGTCTCCAATGGCTCCATTGTGCTCTTCTAAGCCATGAAAAGCCCTTAGCGCATCAGAGTCACACAATTTTGCTGAGAAATTTTCAAGCAGAAGAAGAAGACATTTTGAAAAATTATTGTAATATATCAATATCGAACTTATACTTTCGTTAATATAAATTAACATAAATGAAAGTTCAATTTGCTTTTTCGTCAAAAAAAAAAACACCGTATACCCTCTTACATCCATTCGTATATTTTTTTGGGTATCTCATCCGGTATCCAGAGATTTGCTCTGATTAATCCGGATCCGACCGGCGTCGCGCACCTGGATGGGTAAGGCTTCCAACGGGGGCAGCTACGTCTAGGGGAGAGCAAAATTTAGTCAAACCAACCGTTGGCGAGTCTATCAAAGCAGACGTCATGGTTCGATCGATTTAGACGGTTTGTACCGCCAACCGTTTAGGCAGGTGGTCAGTGGTCAGTATTTTTTGTACAATAACCAACTGCCGACCGACCGATTATAATTATATATATATATATTTTTTTTTAAATCTGAATATATATATGTATATAAATAATATTATTTTAATATTTTATAACCCTAACCTAGAAAATATAAATACCCCTTTATAATTTTTTTGCCCTAAAGTTTCTCTCTTCTCTTCGACTCCTCCGCCCCTCTCTTCTTCTTTCCTCTTCCTTTCTTTATTTTCAATCTGTTTTCAACCCAAAATCCACTAAAATTATGTGTCTTTGGTTAGTTAAGGGCTAAAAAACATCCCTTTCTTCGCTTTTAGCCTTTCTGATTTAAAAAAATCAAAGTTTCCTTTTCAAAATTGTTTTTCCCCATTTCCCCAAGTCAAATCCTAAGTTAGTAGGTTTCGAAAAATAGTCTAGATTTCGAAGGAATGCATACTCTCTTTCAATTCTTTTTTTTCAATTTCAAAGGGTTTTCTTTCTCTCCTACGAATTGATTATTGGTCCTACAGATTGAAATGAAGATTTCTAAGGATTGAAAGATTTCTAGGGATTGAAATATGGAATGGGAAAATGAAATTCCCAATTTCAAGAATCTAATTTATCCGACAGTCAGTCAGTCAGGTTATTCTCAATTTGAGAATATTTTCATCAATTAAAAGGTAATTTAAACCGTTTTACGATTGCTTTAACTGTTAGTTTCATATGCTTTTAGTTTTTTTATGTCTCCTGTTGATAAATTTCTTGGTCTAACACTTCACAGGTGCTTCTTGCCTCTTGGGTTTGAGTTTTCTAGGTTCCTTCAAATTTCTCTGCCAATTTCAAGTTTCAATTCAATCGATACAAGGTAAGTAGTTTATAGTTTATAGTTTTCTGAGTTTTATGGGTATCTTGTTCTAGTTTGAGTTTGATTTCAACTTCAAGTTTGAGTTTATTGGGTTTATTATGCTGCCATAATAATGTTTTGTTGTTGTTGTTGTTAGTTGAAATTATGTTTTATTCAAATACAGAATTTGAAATTGAATATTCTGAATTTCTTCTAATTCTGTTAATTCATGATGTAAATTAATGTTTTATTGTTGGTTTGGCAGTTTTGAATCATATTAAATGATTAATCTTGTTCTATTTTGTACAATTAATCTTTGTTCTGGACAATTATATTGGTGTTTCTTATTGGTGTTTGAGTTTCAGTTTAGTTTTCTTTATTACAATAAGAGCATATTCCCTATCTTATTCCAGAAATCATTTTCCAGTTTCTTATTGCCATCTTAGTTTCAGTTTAATTGGTGTTTCTTTATGGTAATTGCTAATTTCAGTTTAGGGAATTGAGTTGTCTTATTCATTTTTTTTTATGTTATGCAGTTATGGAGAACCCTATTCAAGACATTCTAGTAGACATTGAAGTTGATCTAAATAGTTTAGACTGCAGTGATGAAGTTGGAGGAGCTTCAAATGCTGAGATAAATGTAGTTTCAACTCAAATAGAACCTATTGTAACAATCACTGGAATTGGAAATGCAAATTCTACTCATGCTGGAATCAGAACCAAACTCTCTAGTTGTTGAAAATGAAACTAGGTAAAGAGCTTCTGCTTCTTTGGTTTGGCAGCTTGTAACTAGATTCTTATGGCTAAATGTAATTATTGTCCAAAGACTTTTAAGGCTCACGCAAAGAGAAACGGGACTACTTCAATGAAAACTCATATAGAGTCAGCAATGTCCCAAAAATCTTGTAGTCATAGCTGCAGAAAAAGAGATGCCAATCAAACAAAAATTGTGCTAAAAAATGTTGAAGGAGAGGGTTTAGTAGGCACATGAAAGTTTAATGTAGAGGCTATTAGGAATGCATAGTGAAAATGTGCATTTAGATGAGTATGCTTTTAGGTTTGTAGAAAAACCTGGTTTTAGGGAATTAATGGCCACAACTTGTCCTAGATTCACCACCATTCCCTCTAGATGGACAGTGGATAGAGGTTTTTATAAAATCTATTATGAAGAAAAGAAGCAATTGAAGCTTAAAAATAAAAATTCTAAGTCTAGGATTTCTCTCACTACGGACACTTGGACTTCTGTCCAAAAATATAGTCATATGTGTGTCACTGCACACTTTATAGATGATGAGTGGAGACTGCATAAAAAGATAATTAGTTTTTATCCAATTACTAGTTATAAGGGTGAGTTCCTAGGCAAAACCTTAGAAAAATGTTTGAAAGATTTTGGGATTGATAAGGTTATGTCGCTGCTAATGATGTAGCTGTTAATCATCTTAAGAAATATTTTGTGTCTAAAAAGACTACTTTGGTGTGTGGAAATAGTTGCATATGAGGTGTGTGCTCATATTCTAAATTTGATTGTTGGGAAGGGTTGAAAGAATATAATGTTTCTATTATTAGAATTGGGGAGGCAATTAAGTTTGTAAGGGCTTCAAATGCTAGATTTACAAAATTTATGGAATGTGCTAAAACTGAAGGAGTAGAAGAGACTGTTGGATTGTCTTTGGATGTTGCTACTAGGTGGAATTCCACCTACTTGATGCTTGAGGTTGCATGCAACTATGAAAAAGCTTTTGAATAGTTTCCTGATGTTGATGCTCATTATAGACATGAGCTTAGGGGGGTTGGGTTGTCAGAAAAGTCAGATTGGGAAAATGCAAGGGCATTATGCATTTTCCTCAAGAAATTCTACACCCTGACTTGTAAAGTTTCTGTTGTTAAGAGTGTAACTTCAACTAATCTTCTTCATGAGACTTGGGGGGTTCATAAAACATTGGTTCAACTTCAAAACCATAGTGAGTCTGCTTTTAGATCAATGGCATACAAGATGTATGAGAAGTATGACAAGTACTGGGTCAAATAGACAAGACAAACATGCTTGTCTATGTTTCTGTTATTCTAGACCCTAGGAAAAAGCTTAAATTTGTTATATTTTGTATTCAAAGGATGTATGCAAGTGAGAAGGCAGCAAATCTGTTGGTTGGGATCAATGAAGCTTTGAAAGACATTTTTGAAGACTATGTTAAAGTTAAGAATCCTTCTTCAACTTCCTCTCACAGTTCCCAAGCTCAACAATCAAGTTTAATGGATGAACACGGTAAGTATGATGCAATGACTAAATTTCATAAACATCAAATGGAGTTAGGGGCAGATGAAATGAAGATTGAATTGGATATTTACCTGCAAGAGGAGCCTGAATAACAGAAGGTTGTTGGGGAATTTGATATCCTTCTTTAATGGAAACTAGATAGCCTAAGGTTCCCCATTCTATCTTCCCTAGCTAAAGATGTATTGGTTGTCTCAGTTTCAATAGTGGCAAGTGAGTCTGCTTTTAGCACTGGTGGTAGAATGCTCTATCCCTATAGAAGTAGCCTGACTCTGAAGCTTGTTCAAGCACTAATTTGTGCTCAAGATTGGTTGAAACTATCCAACGAGTATGACCCAGCAGTTGAGAGGGAAGATCAAAAGGAAATGAATAATTGGGTCTATGTATATATCCAATCTTAAAATTTGAATTTTTGTTATTTAAATTTTGTTGGTGATTTGCTACCTATTGCTAACTTTAAACCTTTTGACTTGTTTGCTTAGATCTCAAAAACATTTCTCTGTATACAAATATTGACACTTAAAGAAGCTTGGACATTGGGCAGTGATAACTGATAAGTTCTAAGTATGGTATGTATATGGAACCCTTACATGAACTTTAAAATTTTTAATCCCTTTGCCTTTTGGTTTGGATAGTGTAAGTTGTAACCTGTAAGTTCTAAGTCTGAGGGCTAAATACTCAATTCAGGATATATCGTTTGGGTGAAAATGCAATCCAGGATATACCGTTACCTCTTGTGTCAATTGAGGATATAACGCCATCGGATCCTATAAATTCAGAAGAAAATCAGACAGAACCGTTTGTTGCTATTACACACGCCAATTATTCGCGTAAAGTTGGCCATGTGGAATTTATTGGCCACATGGCAAAGAAAAAAAATTAAAAAATAGTTTTATTTGAAAAAATGATTTTATTTGAAAAAAAAACTAAAAAGTATAAACCCCCGGCCTGAAATTAAATCTAACCCTAATCCCCAAATCCCTCAATCCCCTGCTTTCGTTGAATCTTCCAAACTTGTCTTCTTCTTCCTTGCTTTAGTCTTACTTCTCCCTTGCCTATGTTATTAAGTATGTCTTTCATTTTTCCTTTTGTTCTTCTTCCCCTTCCTTTCCTTGGTCGGCTTTTCAAAAGCAACTCATCAAAAATTAGTTTTGATGATTAGTGCTTATGGTAGCGGTAGCTTCTCCATCATTGGTCGATGCACCCATGTCTGCAACAGGGCCTGCCTTTTCTTCTGTAGCTTCGAAGTAGGTGCCGGAGGTGAACAACGCCGGAGCTTCTTAGAGACAGAAGCCGACGATGACTCCAAGGATGATCTCTTCCTCCAACACACCGACATCATTTTCAAGCAAAATCTCTCCCTTTTTTTTCTCCCTATATATTCTTGAAGGAGATGACATCTTTTTTGGTATATCAGTAGTAGCTCTAGAAACATGAGCTATAATCTGGTGAATTCTTATTTTATTTTTAATGCCCATCCCTTCCTTTTCGAGCAAGTTCTTTCATACCTTCCCCTATTAGCGCGCTTTCGACTTCTCATCTTTCAGATGTGATGTAGCAGTTCGATCAAAGAAAGAAAATGAAGCTAATAAGTTCTAGATAACTAGTTTTAGGTTCCTCTCGAGCAGGTGAGGCTCAGCCCTTCATGCGATTTGCCAATATTCCGACCAAGGAGTTTGATAATCACAGCTTTTTTCATGGGGAACGAATCTGTTTCTTGTCCTCTCGAGTAAGAAGAATACTAGGAAAATATTTTGGTGGTGGGGTGTTTTCACTTGAGGCAACTGTTTTCCTGTATTAGAGGAGGCTGGTCTTCACGATTGTAACTAAATTCCTAATACTAACTGTTGTTGTATACTCATCGAAGACTTTGGTTGGCTTTCTTGATTAGTTTTGATGAAAATCAATGATGTTTTGATGTTTAATTTTCAACAATGGTGTTCTAAAACTATCTGCACGCGCTCTTTTATCCTAATGGATTCAAAAATTTAGTGAAAATTGTGTGGATATGTGTAAGTTATGTTGTGTAGGGATGCATATCAAGTGTTTGACAAAAGGCCAATGTGAGATTTTTTCTGGATCTAGAGTGCGCTGTGTCTCAAATTTCCTCTCTGATTTCCTTATTAAAGATTACAAATTGTAATCTAACCTTAATTGCCAAATATTACAATTTTTTTTTGTTAAAAAAATTACAAATTGGGTGTTATATAAAAATTAGTGGTAGATGTGAGACATCTAAACAGTAAACATGAATCCATGGAAATAAAACCCAAACAAATTAAACCCAAACTGTCTCAAAATTTTCTCCTGATTTTGTGTGATTTTGGGTTAGGAGGAATAATTAATTTTGAAAATTAAATTACTTTTTTCTCACCAAAAAGAAAATAAATTATTTTTTATTTAGTTTCAAATTTTAACAAAATTTTGATAAGATAGAAATTTCCACGATGGCATCCATGTCAGCATGTTAGACCGCCATGTCGGCTTGTCAGAGCGCGTGTAAGTCATTTTCTCCTGAATTGACACAACCCGATAACGTTTCATCCTCAATTGACACAAGAGGTAACGGTGTATCCTGGATTGCATTTTCACCCAAACGTTATATCCTTGATTGAGTATTTAGCCAAGTCTGAGCCAAGTTCATGTTTAACTTGTTTTCTGCTTGCTGGTGATGGAGTTTTGTTGTTGGATAGTGGATTGGGGCATTGCTGCTTGGAATATGGATTGCTTGCTGCTGCTTCCTTTTGTTGATTGATAGCACTTTTGCTGATTAGATGGATTGCTTGGTGGTTGTCATTGAATATTTGTGCTATAATTTTGTTAATAGCCATAGTGATAGGACCAATTCATGGCACATTCTTTTTGTTGATAACTAATTTGGTATATCCTTTAAACTATATTCTGCTATCATGTAATTAAAGTAGTAACGTACAACTTAATGTTTTTAAGCCTTGAAACTATATTCTGCTATCATGTAAGTAAAGCAGTAAAGGTATAGCTGAATGTTTTTAACTATATTCTGCTATCATGTAAATAAAGCAATAAAGGTATAGATTTTTTTGCCTTTTTGTGTGTTTAATTTTCATTTATTACAAAATGTATTGAAACTGACTAACCAACCGTAACTGACGCGGTCGGTGGAAGGCAGTTTCTAATCATGGCAGTCGATGCTCGGTTAAGCAAATGTAGCAGCCGGTTTTATTTCGGTATGAGCATTCTCCCAACCGAAACCAACCGTTGCTCTCCCCTATTGAGACCTGCTTAAGCTGGAATAAGTCGTTTATCACTTGATCCAATTTATATATTTAATTTAAAAACTAACTGTTAGATTCGATATTTAGTTTATATATATATATATATCATCAAACAAAATAATTATTTGATGAAAGCAAATTGGTAGAAATTGAGAGAAATCAATTGAGAGAATGAAACAAATTGAGAGAATAAAATTTGAGGAGAATTTTTTTTTTCTTTTCCTTCCGGAATTGAGCCTGCCTTTTACATTCAATTCAAGAGCTTTTATAGAGAGCTCAGCACTCAATTATTTTTACATGTCTTACACTATTCCTATGTTGTCATAATTGAAAACATGTCTTTTCTTCATTGCAGAGATTCCCTATTTTTGAATTATCTTTGTAGAGCATTATTGAAGCTTGTCTTCCATTATTGAACTTTGCAGAGCATTATTGAAAGATTCCCTTCAACTTTTGACTTGTTTTGCTTTTCTCCCATCTTTGCAGACCATTATTGAACTTTGCATTTCTTGGGTTTTTTGAATGCTTTGGTTCACCTTTTCTTTCTGGTCTTAATAATTTCAACTGTGGTGGAAAATTTCTGCTTGGAAAATTTCTGACCAAGATTTGATTGGTTTTGTTGAAATTGATTTTTGAGTTGATGCTTCTTGCATCTTTCCTTTGCCTTTATCTTTCAATTTGGGGGGCATTTTGTAAAAATTCTCTAGTGAGGAAATCGGGTAAAGAATTAGATTCTTCCTTAATATATTCAATTTCGAAATCAAATATGCTTAAAATAGCCTGCCATCTTGCAAAAATTTGTTTGGAAGCAATATTTTGAACATCTTTTTGTAAAACTTCTTTTGTTGATTTGCAATCAATTTGTAAGAGGAATTTTTGATTTAATAAATCACTTTGAAATTTGGTGATACATAAAACAATTGACAAAATTTCTTTTTTAATTGTACTATAATTTTGCTGAGTTGGATTCCAATGCTTAGAAGTGAACTGCACTATTTGTTCTTTCCCATTTTTGACTTGTTTTAAGATTCCTCCATATCCTATTTCTGAAGCATCTTTTTCAACTATTTTTGGACTTGAAGGGTTTGCTAGATGTAACAGAGTAAATTTGTGATTTGTTTTTTAATTTGGGATACAATATTGGTATGGACATCAGTCCAGGGTTGTGGTTTCTTTTTTAACCTATCATAGAAAGGTTTACATAATTTGCTAAGTCCTGGATAAAAATCTATGACATAGTTTAAGCTTCCTAGAAATCTTTGCAATTGGATTTTGTCAAGGATTTGGTTTGAAAATTTGCTAGCAAATTCTATGGACCTTTCTATTGGGGTAATGGTGCCTTGGGTAATATAGTGGCCTAAAGACTTGATTTTTGTTTGACATGTTTATTTTGGATTTGGAAATAACTAAACCATTATTCTTGATAATTTTAATGAAAATATGTAAATGTTTGAAATGTTTTATCCAAGTTTTCTGAGAAAACTAAGACATCATCAATGTAAATAATTGTAAATTGAGAGTATGGATTGAAAATATCATTCATTATTCTTTGAAATTCAGAAGGGGTATTTTTTAAACCAAACGACATTACATTCCATGTGTATTGTCCAAATAGAACTGTGAAAGCTGTTTTATATCTTTCTTCTTCTTTGATCTGGATTTGCCAAAATCCTGATTTCATATCAAATTTTGAAAAAATGTTTGCATTACAAAGTTTTTGTAACAAATCTTTTTTATTAGGTATTGGATATCTGATCCATTTTAATGCCTGATTTAAAGGTTTATAATTAATAAATAATCTTGGTGTTCCTCTTTCTATTTCTGCATTTTTTATAACATAGAAGGCTGAACAACTCCAAGGAGAGCTACTTTTCCTTATTAATTTTTTTGTTAAGAAGATCTTGAATTTCTTTCTTACAGAATTCTTCCATTTCTTTATTCATTTTAATTGGTCTTGCTTTTGTAGGAATTTGTCTTTCATCAAAATTATTTTCATAAGTTAATGTTACTACATGTTTCTTTCTATCCCAAAATGCGTTGGGAATATCTGAACATATAGATGATTCTATTTCTTCTTTTATCTGGTTGATTTTTTTTTCATAATTTCTCTTTTTTGTAATTGGTCATTTAATTTTTGAAAACTTATTTCTTCTTATAGAAAAGAGATTTGTTTATGTTTACAATTTTTTAGATTGTTTATTTGACTATTGTGAATAGATAAGGATTTTAATAAATTAAGATTCCTTATTTTGGGTTTTTCTAAGAAATGAAATTCAACTTTTGTGTTTAAAATCTTAGAAGTAATTGAGTGTTCTATAACTTTATAAGGTTTGAGTAATGAAATGAATGGTGTTCCTAAGATAACATCTTGAGTAATATCTTTTACCATTAAAAAGCATGTTTGATATTTAATTTCTTTATTACAGATTTCTGCATTAGGGATTTTGTAAGTAATTTTTAATTTTTTACCATTTGTCGCCTTAAGGCTTTCAGAGGTTTTATCATAATATTTTGTTGGAATTATTCATTCTCTTATACAGTTTTGATCAGCTCCTGCATCGAAAAGAGCTGTCATCTATATCGAGAATTCATTTTTTATTACTAAATTTATTTTTATTAAATATCTTTGGATTGATACTTCTGTAAGTACAATCATATATTCTTGTGTTTTTTCTTCAGGTTCAGGATCAGATTCTTCTGCAGAAGAAGTTTCATGCCCATCTTCATTTTTTAGATCTTAGATGTGTTTTTTCATTTGTTGTTGTTCATTCTTTAAATGTGAAAGTTCTTTTTTAATTTCTTTTATTTCCATTTGTAAGTCTGAATTTGTAATTTGTCTAGGTTTTATATTTTCATACCTATTAAAAATTATTTCTTGTAAGTTATACATTTGTGAAGGATTAGAAACCACTTCTTTTTCTTTATTCTTTAATGAATGTTTTAATTTTAGTAAATATTCTCTTTTAAGATCTTGATCTTTAATTTTATCGATAACTTCAATTATAAATTCTTGATCTTTTGTTAACATATTTATTGCGGATTCTTCTTTAGAAGATTCTGATGTTGAATGTAATTCATCAATTTGTAAATCTTCTAATTCTGTTGTTATATCTTGGTCGGAAGACATAGATTCTAAAAGGATTTCATTAATTTTTTGTTCGATATCTTCATCTAGATTTAAATTATTAATTTTCCTCTTAATCTTACAGTTTTTGAAATATGTCCAGGTTTTCCACTCGATAACATTTTATTATTTTATCTGATTTATTAAAGGATTCTTGTTGTTTCTTTGTTTTCCTATATCTATTGTATTTTGGTTTTTTATAATATTCAGGAGTATTATTCTTTTTTCTTTGTTTTGGCTTAGAAGGACAACAAGTTTTTGAAAAAGAATGGTCATCTCTGATGTCAAATTGACGACAGAATGATCCTAATTCTTTTTTGCAAATATATCTTTCTTTTTTAAGTTGTTTATGCAATTTTAAATCTTGACATACTTTTAAGCCTTCTTTTTGGGTAAAACTAATTAATTCTCCATATGTGAGTTTTTCATAAGGAATTATTCCTTTATAATTTTCTCTAATTTGATTTCTAACTTTTTCTCCTAAAAGATTAGGAAGTCATGCTAGAAATTTTTCTTTCCAAAAAGGTTGTTGGTTGTCAGATCTTTGCGTTACTCCAATCATAAAAACATATTTATACCATTTAAAATCTGTTAATTTTTTACATTTTAAATTTGATAATAATTTTGAATTTCTATCTTTAAGGTGAGATGGATCACCTATAAAATGTTTTGAAATTGAGAAAATCAAAGTTGCAACTGCATCTTGAATTTCTCTTCCTTCATCGTCATGAATGACTCTTCCTTGGTCATCTTTTTTTATGGCTTTTAATATTTCTTCATGTTGTTATTTAGTAAGTGCATGATCCCACCATCCTTTTAACTGACCAGTAAATCCGGCAACTAAAAGATTGGCTATAGCTTGATCACTAATTAGACCATTTTGATTTTGTGTTTTATAAACATTGGAAACCATTGTCATTTGCTGTAATAAATTGAGGATGTTATATTCAGACATACCATCAATGTTCCATTCATATATAGTATTAGCATTATACTTATTCTGAAAAACTGGTTTTTCTTCAATATTGAGGTCTGGTGCAGTTGTTTTTGGATAATATAATTTTTTAGGTTCTTTCCAATTCATTTTATTAATTTAATTATCTTCAGATTGTTCGGTCTCAGATTGAGAAGTTTGGTTCAATGTATTTATCGAATTTTGGGTTAGTATAGGGGTATCTGGGGCTATAAGCTCAGAGTCTAACGCATTAAGCCTATCTTGTATTTCAGTTAAAAATGTTTTTTGAAAATTTTTTGGAATTTCATGTGTAAATATTGGTTCCGTCGAGGATTCTTTTTCTTTTATTGTGTGCTTTTTTGGATATGATACAACTAAGTTTTCGATATGATCTAATTGTTTTCCTATAGAATGGAGATTAAGATTTGTAAAATTATTCTGTTCAAGAATCATTTTAATATCTTTTGATGAGATTTGTTCTCCTGCATCAGGATTCCTCATTTTTAAAGGACTTGCTTTTATTCCAATATTTTTATGGTTATATTGGACTTCCATTAGAGGAGGGTGTTGTGACTCAATTTCTCCTTTGCTGCTCTGCCATTTGATATTATTTTTTATCATATTAATAGAGTCTAAATAATATTCTTTGAACCATTTGAAAAATTCTATATGAATTTTATGGATATTCATGAACTCATAATATTTTTGAAGAATTTCTTCCTTTTCATTTTCATAATTTTTAAAATATTCTTCTCTTAAAACTTTGTTTTTATTGGAGTAGAAATGTTTTCTATACCATTCTTTATTGATTTCAAAAGGCTTTTGTATAACGTAAATTTCTGATTCTTCTTCAATTTTTACATTATTAGTCATTGAAGAATAAGTTGTAGAGCTGGCAAAAACTGACCCGATTGCGGGTACCCAACCCGACCGCCTGAAACCAAACCAAACCCAACCCAACCCGATTTGACAAAAAAAGTCAACCAACCCAACCCGCCCAACCCGAAACCAAAACTGACCCAACCCAAAAATGACCCGAATTTTTGGGTACCCAAACCCGAAATTACCCGAATCCAAACGACCCGAACCCGAAATGACCCAAACCCCCCGAACCCGATCAACCCGACAGATTAGCCCGAAATGACCCGAATTAAAATTAATTAAATTTAAATTGTAAAAACTAAAACTTGTATATTTGATAGTTGTATATTTGATAATTTTAATCCAATTTTAGTAATCTCCATCTCATGATATTTATTGCTAATTTTTTTAGTCTTTTATTTTTTTTTTGAAAGGCAATCAAATTATTATTGATGAAAGCAAAAGCTACATAACAAATAATGATTATTATTCCATTAATTGAAAGTTGAAACTATACCATTAATATTGATTATTACAAATAATAGAAATTATTTTATATTTTCTAATTATTTAAATATTTATACTTTTATAATATAGTTCATATAAAAAATCAATGCCAATGAATATTTCAATTAATACAATATATTTATAAGTTATATAAGTTTGAAGAGGTAAATAAAATGGATTATAAGTTATAATATAAATAAAATGGATTAAATTATATTGTGCTATTGTGCATAATAGTTCTCAGTGTGTAATGCAATTCAATCCCCAAATTCTCACATTTGTTCAAATTAGGGTCTGACAGATTTTAATTTGTTTGATTTAAAAGCTTGCATTTTCATAATTTGTTTAATTTAATGTTTGATTAGTTTTAATTTGAAATAATTTACAATTAATTTTCATTAATTAGTTTAAATTAGTGGTAAAACATATGCATTACATATTTAATTTATGTTAATTTAAAATTTAAATGTTGCGGTTGATTTAGTTTAAATATATAATTTATATATTAGTAAAAGATCATTGGATCAAGTTATTATTCAATTTTGATTCTTATATAATATATGTACACTATATATATTTGTTTTTTTTAAATAATAAATATTATTAATAATAAGGTAAAAGATTACAACCAAGCAATCAAGTTTGATGTTTTAGAGACGCAAAGCCTGGCTAAGGAATCAGCAAAAAAGTTTACCTCCCTAAAGATATGAACAAAAGAGACATTGTCTAAAATAGAAATCAGATTTGAAAGTCTATTATATTATATATATAGTATATATATAGTATAAATCAGAGACATATGGCCTAAAATATTTATATATATTATATTTGTACTGATTAATTAAGACTTAAATATCTGAGATTGGAATTATCAGTTATATTAATGAAATTTCTTATAACTATTTTATCAAAAATGTTATAATTACAAAAAAAAAAGTTATTAATCCCAAATTATAAGAATAGAAATAAAAAAAACGCAAACTTGAATAACTCGAATTAAATTTAAAACCCGAAATGACTCGACTATTCAACCCGAAAAAAATAAATTGTAACAACCCGAACCCGAAAACCCGAGGTTCAAACTCGAAATTATCCGAACCGTATGACCCGAAACCGAAAACGACCCAACCCAGAATGACCCGACATTTCATCGACCCGAACCCAAATGACCCGACATTTCATCGACCCAAACCCAACCCAACCCGAAACCGAAAATTACCCGAACCCATATGACCCGAAAATTTCTTAACCCGAAACTGACCCAACCCAAAAACCGAACCCAAACCCAACCCGACCCGCCCATCTGCCAGCTCTAATAAGTTGGTGACATTATTGGTGAATCATGAGGGCTTTCTGTTTGCCTAGCATAAATAGGCTGGGCTATTTTTGAGGAGTTATCTATTCCTTGTAAATTAGTCCTGAATGAACTAGGTACCGAAGATGTGGACTCTCTAGCTGTTCTAAACTCATGATGTTGAGTATTTGTAAATGATATTGGTACTGAGGAGACAGATGTCCTAGCTGTTTTGAAATCTTATTGTTGGCTATCTGTAATTGATTCTTCTTCTATATTTAATCTTTGGAATGTTGAACTTGAACTAGCTATATCAAAAGAATATCTTGGAGGTAGTCTATTTGATCTATTGAACACTAATTCTACTGTGCCATCTTGATGTTGAGAGATTTCTCTCAATGAATTATTCCTAACTGGAATTGGTTCTATTGGATTAGTAGCACCTTCTAATTTCCATCTTTTAGGAAGATTAACTTCATGTCATTGGATAATCTTGGGTATTACGGTATGAGCTCTTGTAGTGTCAGTTTCTATTAGAAGGGTAGTTTCTCCTTTTGGGCTTTGCAATAAAGCTTTGGTATTAACTACCGAATACATTGCTTTAAAATGTAACCTATAAACTAGAGTTAAAACTTCAGATCCTGGAAGCATCTTATAATTGTGGGTATGAATTTGAAGAGTTAATGATTTCAAAATATTCTTGTCAGTTAAAGATACCATAAAATTTGGATAGCAATTGAAATGTATTGGTCCTGTACATAGGCTTGTTTCTATTGTTCCTAATAAAGAATCATTAAACATAATATGTCTTTGATCTCTTAAGACAATTAAGATTGATGTCTTTTTTGTTGCTTCTACACTAAGAGATTTTACACCTACTTGGACTAATTCAAAATGAATATATTTGTAGTTTTGGTCTTTAAGTTTATTAATGATTGTTTTATCAAGTAATTGAATAGTTTGATATTCCTTTTGGATAGGAAGACTTTTTTCTTTTGTTTTTATAATGTAATTACAGAAAGCATTAAAATTCTCAAAAGTTGTTTTCTTGTAAATTTGATTTATAGGGACAATAGGAAAGTTTCAATTGTCAAATTTTTTTAACATTTTCATAATGTTCTTCTTGTTCATTGACTGTTTGAGAGGTTTGGTCAGATTCTTGGGATCTATTAGAAACAGAACTTATAGAAGAGTTGGTTCTTCTAAGAAATGGTAACATTTTTTTATTTTCTAATTTCCTACTAAATGTGGGTTCAACTATCAATATTATCAAAATTACTACAATTGTCTACATGGATACTAAGTCTATTTTTGCCTAACCATGGCTTACAAGACTCTTGCATCAAGGACTCAACAATTATAGTAAAAATTTTTAATAAAGATAGTTATCCCAAAACTCAGAAAACGAAAACAAAATAATGCTTCAAAATCTTTATGAATTACCTGCTCCTCTCTGGCTCTGATACCAGACAATCCCGGGATCTGAGGATACGATTTTTGGGTTTTGAAAACAAAATAATTATTTGATGAAAGCAAATTGGTAGAAATTGAGAGTATATATATATATATATATATATATATATATAAACACATAAACATGTAAATTTTCAAGTCAATTATATAATGGATCAAGACTCCAACATTTTGCAATACTTTCTCAATGTGTATATATATATTTTTTGCTACATATGTGTATATATATATTTAATAGTGGGGAATATTAAACAAATAATTTTTAGAGAGGATATTAAACAAATAGTTAGGCATTATTAATTAATTAATTTGAACAGTACCAATAAAATAATTAATTTGAAATTGGATATACACATGCATATCATATGTAATTATAATTTAAATTTCAATGGTCCCATTAACTAAATAAAATATATAAATCTTATAAAAGATATATATATATATATATATATATATAACATAACATATATTAAAGTTGAAAATGGAATTACCCTTTGTCCAGCTATAAGATGCACCACATTCATTCAAGAACAAATTGTCAAGGGTATTTCGGTACTTTCATGCTTGGTATTTTCATTATTATTGTTGATTGTTGAGGGTGTTTTGGAAACTTTAGGATAAAGTTACTATTTGATGGGTCCCACTCAATAAACAAATTTTTTTTGTTGGATTATTTATCAAATGATCCTTATACTTTTATGCTTTATGCTATTTAATCCATTACAATTATGGGTTGGACGATTGAATGTTTCGACTTTAATTCTTTTATTTTTTGTTCTGTTTGTCCGATCAAGGTGATTTAAGTGTCTATTTAAAGGTAATTTAATGATCTACAACTTTCATGAAGGGCTCAAAAACCAATTCTAATGTTTTAATTCTAAAAAATGTTTCTGAAATTTTGTGGTCTCGATTGCTGGTCTATCTAATATTGTATAATTTTTGGTCCACTTGTCCGATTGAGGTTGCTCAAGTGTCGGTTAAAAGGTTATTGTGTGATCTACGACTTTTGTTAAGGGCCTGAAAGCTAAATTTGATTAATGAGTTTCGTTGAGAGTTCAATAGGGAATTTTTATCTTTGGTCTCCATAAGTATTATTTTCCCTGGATTATTTATTAAATGACCCCCATAGTTTTATATTTTTTGCTATTTAATCCTTTACAAATTCTGGGTTGGACGCTTTAACGCTTCGGCTTTAATTCTTTTACTTTTTGTTATATTTGTCCGATCAATATGATTCAAGTGTCTATTGAAAAATAATTTAATGACTTGCAACTTTCATTAAGGACTCAAAAGCCAATTTTGAGGTTTCAGTTCTCAAAAATGTTTCCGAAATTTGGTGGTCTCGCTTGACAGTCTATCTAACATTGATTCACGTGTCCGATTGAAGTTGTTCAACAGTTGGTTAAAAGGTTTTAGAGTGATTTACGACTTTCATGAAGGTGAAGGACTCGAAAGCCAATTTTTATATTTCAATTCTAAAAAGTGCTTCCGAAATTTAGTCATTTCATAACTAATTGTTCCCTCCCTTCACAATCCCGGCATGGAGCGCAGGTCCTGGGACTAGTATTTGTAAATAGATTCTTCTTCATATAGAGTTTCCATACACTGTCAGTGTATTTTAGCTGACTATACATGAAGAGTTAAAGGGTTGATATGTGTTCTTTAAAAAATAGTTTTCAATTTTAAAAACAAAATTTATTAAAAAAATGGATACATGACAACTTTTTAACTCGCTTTTGGAGACTAGAATTTACACTGACAATGTATTGTATACTAATCCTTGTGTTATATATTATAGTGACGCTATTGATGATAGTGACGATATCGATCGTGACCTTGATACGGAGCAGGAGTTTCTAACTATGATGGATCTGTTAACTAGGGATATGGTGTTGAAAATAGACCGACTTTATGTCACCACTCAATTCGAACTAGCAAAAGCAATGTCTCCTTGCATAATATGGATTCCAAACATTCATGATCTGGATATGAAAGAGGCGAAGTACTTTTCCCTCGGTCTATTAGTGAACTATCTCTCCAAGGATTGTGAAAGATGTTCCACTAGAAATATTCTTGTTATTGGTTCGACTCATATTCCCAAAAAAGTGGATCCCACTAGAAATATTCTCATAATCTTTCTGTTTCTTTTTAATTGTTCAATTTAACTGATTTATTTGTTTAAAAAAACTAGTTATTTTGCTAAATTTTGTACAAAATGTATTGTACTTTCCCAAATTGTCGTACATTTAATTGGTGTAGTTTAATCTTGTTAATTATCATATTTAATGAATTTTATAATTCCAAAGTAGGGTAAATAGGTTATCTTGGGTGTGGACAATTAAAAAATAACAGAGAAAGAGGATAAATTAAAGGTTGTGACTTGTGAGTGTGTTCTTTAGTGGCTCCCAAGATATCATAGATAAATTCTTGAAATTAGAAATAAGTTAAAGAGATATTAACACCCGTATAAGTATTGTTATAGTCAGAGAGGGAACGTTGCGTATTTCATTTGATCAGAATCAAGTTTAGAAAAATATATAGGCAAATAATGTCGCCAAATTTACTTCTCTCCTAAGTCAGAATCAAGTTTCGCAAGCTCATAAGAGAAAGCATTCACCTTCCTATTGATTGCAAGAAAATTACAGGTTTGGAATTTCTGAGCCAATTGTTTGATGTGGCTGATAACATTGCCCCAATCATGCATTGTACTGATGACTATTGATTTCTTTGATTGTCGTTGCACAGTCCGATTCGACCAACAAACGAGTAAAATTCGCTTATCGAGCCTCTTCCAAACTGGAATAAATAGCCATGATATCAGCATGGAAAGCAAAAGGTACCTGATCCAATTTAAGAATAGCACAAAGAAGTACAACACCATTGGGATCCCTTAGTACCATAGCTAGAGACGTCTTACCCGAGGATACATCAAAAGCAGGATTAACATTTAATTTAGCTATCCCATTAGGCGGGTTGAGTTGTATAAGTGTTTTTAGCGCAATTGACGCTAGATGTATGATGACTGGATTCCTAGATTCAAGTATCATTAAGGACCTATCAATCAACACATATTGCACTCTTAAGCCATGAACATTCATGACATTATGTATGCATACAGATTGAGAATCTATTTTCAAGGATAATATTCATCTCTAAAAGAAGAAGAATTGTATCATTTTTGTATAATTGTTCATTGAATGAAAATTAAAGATGTTTAGTCATCGGGTATTTGGGCTGATGGTAGAGTGCTGGACTATTAGTTTCAGTGGTTAGGATTCGATCCCTAACATCCTCAAATAGCAACAAAAATAATAATAAATAAAGATAAAGATATTTCGTTAAAACTTTTCTCGACCTTTTGACTAATTAAAAATATAAAATACTCCGAGTCCACATATTCGGAAAATTATTATTCTTGTAGCTTTGTATTTTCACACACACACACACACACACACACACACACACACACATATATATATATATATATATATATACTAGTTTTAGCTTCACGTGCGTTGCACATGACGGAACACGTTTAAAGTAAAAAGTTGTTAAAATAATTGAAATTAATTATGATTCAAAGCATCTAATTGTTGTAATCTAACATAATTAAATTGCTAGAAATAAAATAATTTTTTTGGGGAATATAATATATAAATCTCATTACAATCAAAAAATTCCTTATATGTTGTTATTAAAAAAAATTCCTTATATGCCCAAACATCTAATGAGAAATGACCAAATAAACAAACTATAATAAACATAACAAAGCCAACAAAACTCACACGCATTGAATACGATGGGACTTTACCCTGAGACGTCGTGGTTCAGGGAGCATGCACTAACCATTGAGTCAAATGTTCAGGTGTTAAAAAGACGTAATTAAATTGAATTAACTTTTAAATTAAATATTAAATATATATCAATTTAAGTATAAGTCAAAGCATCCATTATTGAAACGTAACCGCATCTACTAGAATAGATTTTCTTTATATACACCATTTGTTGTATATGTTTCATTTTGCTTTTTATGATATTTTTAGACCCAATTCGTTAATGTGAAACTCCAATCAGTAATTATGATACAGTAATGATTCATCTCTGATACAGCATTGTTAAATCCAATTCAAAGGAGGACTTCACAAGAGTAGTTTTGAAAGAAAATTTACAACTTTGTATCCAGAGCTCAGGAAAATGCAAATGAGGTACCGTTGGAAAGAGAATTCCAAGATCTTCAACTTTTATATTCGAGACCTATTTCTGCAGTTCTGGTGGATGATTTTGCCCTTAAAATTTCTGGACAGAATTGATCTTCTCCTAAACCGACTTGGAGAATGTTTTGGACGAAAATTCAAATGCTAAAGATGATGTGGAGCATTCATATTGGTCACATTGGATCCTAATTAATGAGGATAATCTAAATTTCTATTATTTTAATAATGGAATAATTAAAATATTTTTTAATAATGACAATTTAGAAATAATTTTAAAAAAACGGTACAATCGGAAAACATAAAGTTTCACTTTATTCGTGATTTTATATATATATATATATATATGCTATATATTATTTGAACCTACTAGGGAATTTACTAAAGGATTCCATCAACTTTTAATGTTGAGAGGCCATATCATCTCGTTTTGCTCTTTTCTTACGTGGTTGATTACTGAAATATCCCTAAGCCTAACATGTTTTCTTCAAATCCATTGTTTTTGTGTGTAATTTGGCCATTGAGTCCTAATTAAAGTGTTGTTCCCACAGGAATTTACTAAAGGACTCCCTATCAACTTTTAATGTGGAAGAGACCGTATCGCGTCATTTTGATCTTTTCTCAAATGGTTGATTACTGAAATATCCCCCTAAGCCTAACATGTTTTCTTCAAATCCATTGTCTTTGTGTGTAATTTGGCCATTGAGTTCTAATAAGTGTTGTTCCCACCATAATTTCTTTGGTTTTAGGCTTAGTTCCTAGGTTGCCAATTAAAAAACTATTGGAATTGGCGGGTGTATTATGGGCAATCTGGTCAAAACGTTGTCCAATTCTGACCCGCTTAAAGCTTTTGGTCTATGAGCATATTATCTATTTTTGAATTCCCTTTGGCGCATACTACGTTATTTTAGATAATTAGCATACATTTCAAGCAATAGTTAATATTAGCATTATTTTGATAAATTATCTAGATAAGAAAGAGTTGAATATTAACTTTATTATTTTAATGAATTACCTAGAGATGAGTGAGTAGAATTTAGGATGCACCTTTAGAATGAAAGGCAGGTCGTGTGTTTTGCTTTATAGTGAGAATTATTTGCTTCGATGTATGAGTTTCTCATAACTGATGAACTTACAACCAATACAATATCTTCTTACTAATCGACTTAAACAACTCGAAAAAAATATCGGTACAAGCACAGGCTACCCTACTTATACGGATTAATTATACCATATATTTTTTTGAAAAACACTGTATTATTATTGTTATTGTTATTTTTGAGGTATTATTATTATTATTATTATTATTATTATTATTATTATTATAAAGTTATGTCTCCCCACTATTTATGGAGGACATCGAATTGACACAAACACGTGCATTTACGCATTCTATGCTTCATGCCTCCTTTGATTTCTCTTTTTCCTTTATGATTGTTTTAGTTTTAATTTTAATTTTGGCTATACTATAAGAATAGAAGCAATGGTGGAATTGATTTGAAGGAATAGCAAACTTCCCTAATAGAGCCAAAACATTGTGGTAGGAACAAACAAGCATCCCCAAAAGAGAAGCATATTTTCATACGTTGCCAAAAAGCATTTATTTTGCTTACCCTTCTTCAAAATTCCATCCCATCAAATGGAATGGTTTATATTAATAATAATAATAATAATAATAATAATTAATAATAATAATTATTATTATTATTATTATATAATAATAATAATAATTATTATTATTATTATTAATATATACTATATATTATTTTTAACTATCATGGAAATTATTTAAAGGTCAAATTGAGGATTAATGGGGTGCTTCCTTTTGACTTTTTTTTGTCTTTTCACATTTTTCGGGTGATTAAAAAGCCCCTGGATGAATTTCCCCTTTCATTTTCCTGCTACCCTTTTTTGTAATTACCCATTTCTCTTCCTTAAATACTTTTAATTAATGTTTATCCCTTTTTTCTTTTTTCCTCTCACCAACTCAGCTGCTGCTTCCTTTCAACTCTTTAGTGTCGATCAATCTTCAGGTTTGCCATAAATCAAACATTTCATTACTCCCCTCTGTTTTCATCTTTACATCTCTTTCCTTTTTCTTCTCCTTCCACACCCCTTCACCATGGACCGTTCAATGTTTTTCCCATTCTGAATTAAACCACCCTTTTTTCAATGCGTCTATTATTATCCAATTAACATCATATCCTATTACCCTTTTGCAATTCCTATTAATTACAAATAAAAGCATGTTCTTTGACCTTCTTAGTTTTGCATGTCTAAAAAGATAGTTTAGACAATATTAAAACTAATCCATTAAATTGCATTTTTACTGCAACCATATATAATTCAATCAATTAATCAAGCACCACTCTAGAACAAAGAATGTCCGTGGATCTTATATAATTGATTATATTAATATCCTTATTCAATCAGTTAATCAAGCACCACTCTAAACAAAGAATGTCTGTAGCGCTAGCGCGGGCTAATATGACTTATTATAATTATTATTATTATTGTTGTTATTATTATTATAGGCTTTGGGCTCATCATTTCATATCAATGTCATGGGCTTTGGGGCGTATGTTATATATCTATCTATATCTATACTATATATAAAAGTACGAGTTTTGTAAAACTTTTGAATCGACCATTATATGCTTATTTTTCGAATATGTTTCTTGAAAACCATTGTTTAAACTTTTATAGTTTTACTCAACTAAAAACTCTAATTTTATTTAATTAAATCTAATTCTTTATAACTATTTTAATTAAAAAAACTTAGATATATTAGAATTTTTAATTAAATATATTCATAACTATTTTATTTTTACCATTTTTACTATTTTAATTACATAATTTAGATATATATTATAATTTTTTAAATATATTTCTTAAATGATATGTTTAAACTTTTACAGTTTTATTCTACTACAAACTCTATTTTTATTTAATTAAATTCAATATTTTTATATATAAATATTTTATTTTTACCATCTTAATTTTAATAAATTGGTTTTTTAAAAATATTTTTTACCATTTTAATTTTAAAAAATTGGAGACTCTTTGGTAGGTTTGGACCCAACCCAATAATATTATAAACTAATAAAAGTATTATCAATTTTACTTTGAGGTTTAAAAGCTAAAATAAGTTGTATAATGATTAATTATTCATATTTTTAAAAACTAATTAAGTTAAAATAAGTTGTATAATCATTAATTATATTCAATATGGTGTGGAAAGACGTTTGTTGGAGACTGATTCTCTCATGGCAATAAGAGAGATTTCGAAAGGCAGAAGATCTTATTGGAGGGTGGAAGATTGCTCAATGATGTTTTGGATTTGTCTTCTTATTTTGTTCAGTGTAACTTTGCTCACGTAAAACGTGATGCAAATTTCTTGGCACATCGGTATCTAAATTAGACTATGCTCTAAATGATGATCATGTATGGTATGAGAGTCTACCCTTTTGTGTTTGTAATCCGGATACTATCTAATGAAGCGCTATACTTTATTCTAAAAAAAACTATAAAATTATTTAAAATTTAATTATTGTGATTGAAATGGTTTTAGTTTTTAGTATGCATTGATAGTTTAATGTACTGGAGTGTGTAACAAGAATTTAAAATGTTCTTAAATAAAGGAACGCTGACGTAAAATATTTCCTTTGATTATTTATAATTAACTTCAATTATTATTTTAATTTTTATTTAATTTAAACACAATGTATCACGTGCAACACACGTGGAGGTGGAGACTTTTTTTTGACAGTAAGAGGTGAAGACTAGTATATATAAATTTAAGGAAAAGAAATGGAAACATCATTAATTCTATGAGTTTAAATTATATATTAAGATTCCATTCAAATCATGCCACATAATCTATTTTTAGTCAAATTTAACATTAATTTTACACATTACCTCACCAAATCCAATCCCTTAATTGTAGAAATTGATTTTCCTTATTTTCACGTCTCTAAATTGAAAAAAAAAAAAAGGAACAACAACAAAAAAAATCTTTCCTTCTTAAAAATAAATTCTTGATATGACAAAAAAATTCTTAATTCACTGTGCATGTAGTTGTACCATGAAAACTGAAAAGTTTTTTTTCTATTGATTTTTTTTTAAAATTGTATTCCATTTTTGTGGTCGGGGACTTTTTTTTTTCATACTTCCATTTTTCAAAAATGAAAACAAAAATTTGAAAGAAAGGTAATTTATAATATTTTATCAAGCAATTTTTTTTTAGATAATAATTTATCAAGTTTGTCTAATATTATTAAGTTTGATAAAGAATAGAGATTTGTAGGAAAAAAAAAGAATAGAGATAAGATTAAAGAATGGATATGGTGAGAGATGGTGTAAAATAAAACTTTGTAATCATTGAATGAGATTAAGAAAGGATTATGTGTCATCAATTTAATGAAATCCTAAAAACCTTACAATTTAGGATCATCCTAATAGAATTAATACCCTAATTCTATATACTAGTAAATCCCAAATTTTCATTTTCCACAAATTGATTTGATTTTATTTGATTTGATTGAAAAGCATTCTTATGTTTAATGCGACCCTCCAAGAAGAAAACATATTAGGAAGGTTGAAAAGATTACAAAAGATAGTCAACTGTCCCCATGTACAAGGTTACCCCACTTTTGACATGAAATCAAATCCCTATTAAGCCTTCATAATAAAATTCTAAATTACTTATTTCTCTCCAACCAAATGCAATGTATGTGAGTTGCAAGCTTAAACTAAAGTTCAAGAACAAGACTCCAAGCCCGAGAGGGCACCCATTCTCTATCTCTATAAATGGATAGCCAACATCAACTTGTGATTTGAAAAACAAGACTGCAAAAATTATCATTGTATAGTCAACATTCATTTCCCAACCATATGTTATGTTTTTCATAAGTATTCATCACATATTGAGTTTTTTTTCCCCCCACATTGAGTTTTGGGGAAGGACTACTTGTGAGTTATTTCTTGTTCAAAGATAGAAAATATAAATAATGATTTATTTTTTGTGCCAAAAAAAATAATGATTTATTTTTTGTTCAAAGATAGAAAATATAAATGAAAAAAGAAAGAAAACTGAAGAAGAAGAAGGAGGAGGAGGAAAGAATCAATAGATGATTTGTGTATTTCGTCACCCAGGTCAAGTAGTAAGTAAACAAGCTCAACTAAGTGCGAACGAAACTTTTAAGAGCCCATTGAAGCAATCGGCCCATCCAATCATTTTGAAAGATTAAAGATGGTTTGGTGTACTGACTAAATACATAAGGCCCAAGGCCGAGGATGTCCAAATTACTCAATATTTTTTTTCTTAAATGCTTTTTTGCCCCCTCACCTTTTAAAAAATAACATTTTACCTCCTTTCTCTCTCTCTCTCTTTTTTTTTACACTTTACCCACTTACTTTTCAAATTCGGAACATTTTACCTCAAAATTAACGGTGGCACCGTCTATTACCTGACGTGACATTTCCACATGTGAGGTTAGTTAAATTACAAAATTTTTAACTTATAACTGACCTACCAATACCAATAACTAGCAAGGAGGTTGTTTGATTTTTGAGATTGTTGAATTAGTTAAATTATTATTTACTTCTTGTAATTTTCCATCATGTTAGACGTGATATTAATTTTTTAACACATAATATAGCACATCTTGACTATGAACTTGGTGCTAATTATGTATGGTATATGGTTCTTTTTCCATATGTTTATGACACTAATCTTATATGATCCAAGTCTCTATTTGATTCTCAAAACAATCTGAATAACTCTCTACAAAAGTTCAATCACTTTTCAATTGCATTGACCAATTTAAGAATCTAAAAGAAAAACCTATGTTTTCTTTTATATAGAGAGAGAGAAAAGTAAACTCATTACAATTAAACTCATTACAATTTTCTGTGGAATTTTTTTTTATTTTTTATCTTTTTGCCAAAGTTGATACTAACTTATATCCCACTTCTATCCTACTGGAGGATATATATCAATCATCTGAGTTCCAAATGAGAAGAGGTAGGAGTTTATAGGATGAGAGTTTGGCACGTTTTCCTTTGTGGAGAATCAAAGCAAATATTAGGAAAAAGATCAAAGATGTACCAAAAAGAAATAGGAGTAATTAATGAATTAATTTTTTAAGCAGTGTTGATTGATTATATATTTAATACCCTAGTTTTAACTGATTCCCACCATTCAAGCCAACTACTACCATTCAATTTGGGGAAACTGTATCTAACTTACTTAAATCCGATTTGACCATAACTTCATTTGAAGACCTCCACGCCAAACCCATCGCCCAACCTACCTACCTCCTGCCACACACTGCCACCATCAGAAAAAATATATCCCCAAACATTCTTGCTCTTGGGAGTTCTTAATATATTTAAAACATAATAATGCTTTGAATTATCTATATACATGATGCCTGAATCTTAAATTTCACAATCTGAATCTTCCGTTTGTTTATTTGTTTGTAGATTTTTTTTTCTACATTTTATTTGTTTGTGGATAAGTTGGTTTGTTTATTTATAGGTTAAATTCTTATTAATTTTTCGAAACATACATAATTCTTAATTACTACAAGTCATATTAGCTCGCGCTGGCGTTGCGAACATTTTTTTTTTAAAGTAGTGCTTGATTAACTGATTGAATAAGAATCTTAATATAATCAATTATATAATAAGGTCCACGGACATTCTTTTGTTCTAAAGTGGTGCTTGATTAATTGATTGAATTATATAAGATTGCAGTAAAAATGCAATTTAAACGGATTAATTTTAATGTTGTCTCTTGCTATTGACATAAATCTTTGTAAGCTAACTTTTTAGACATGCAAAATTAAGAAGGTCAAAGAACATGCTTTTATTTGTAAGTAATAGGAAGTGCAAAGATGTAATAGAATATGTTGTTAATTGGATAATAATAGACACATTGAAGAAAGGGTACTGGTTTAATTTAGAAAGGGAAAAACATTGAACGGTACATGGTGAAGTGATGGGGAAGGAGAAGAAAGAGAAAAGAGATGTGAATGTGAAAACAGGAGGGAGTGATGAATTGTTTGATTTTTGGCAAACCTGAAGATTAATCAGCACCGAGGAGTTGAAAGGAAGCAGCAACTGAGTTGATTAGAGGAAAAAAGATAACATGTGGAGAAACATTAATTAAAAGCAATTAAGAAAGGAAAATGAGTAATTACAAAAAAGGGTAGCAGGAAAAGGAAGGGGAAACTCATAGAGGGGCTTTTTAGTCATTTAAAAAGTGAGAAAAGACCAAAAAAAGCCAAAAGGTGGCACCACATTAATTCTCAATTTGGCCTTTAAGTAATTTCCATGGTAGTTAAAAATAATATATAGTATATATATTCCCTCTATCTCTAATTACATGTTCACCTTTGGTCAATTAACACCAAATTTTACCCAATTAATTATAATAAAATCATGTAAAATTTAATTTTAAAAAAAATATGTGTTGAAAAGTTTGTAATTCAAAGTTTATAAGTGTTATTTTTAAAAATTATTTTACTTTATATATTTTTTTATAAACAATGGTCAAAGTTTGGTGTTGGTTGACCAAAAAATGACATGTAATTAGATTAGGGACGACTAAATAGCCTTTTTGCCCCCTGAACTTTAGAAATGTTAGCCAGTTTGCCCCCTGAACTAATAATTGTGCCACATTACCCCTTGAATTTTCAAAATCAAGCCAAATTGCCATCAACGCCGTTAGTCACGTGACGGCACATGACTAACGGATTTGTTATATCTAACTGAATTTGCTGATGTAGCCAAGTTTTGCTGACGTGGAATTTTCATGTCAGCACTGGGACCACTTTTAACTAATAACCTATTAAAAAATTCAATAAAATAAATAAAATTTAAAATAAATAAAAATATCTTAATTTTTTTTCTTATTTTTTTTTCCTTCCTCCTTTTCTTTTTAATATAAAATTTTGATTTCACCAAAACATATATAAAATTTTGATGATAGTCGAAATGAATTATTATTAATATACCAAATTAATTTTTCTATTTTTGCATCCCCACCTAATTCTTCTGTCAGACTCCAAACCCCATAAGAACATCTTGAACAAAACCCAGAAATTATGAATTCCAGTATTCCACGGCTACCAAAAGTAATGACTTCCATCATCATCAAAAGTCATCAAAAGCATATAAATCCAATAAAAAAACGCATAAAATTTTAACTACAAATTCTTGAACAATTCAAAAAAAGATATACCCAATTTATTTTAACAACTACGCATAAAATCAAAAGAGTTCCCGCAAATCCCAGATTGAAGTTTGGCTCCCCCACAAACATTTCAGTCAGAAGAAGTAGAGGGGCAAAAAAAAAACAAATATTGCAGGGACTTTCAAAAGATCATATATATAAGCAACAATTGCTCCCTCCATGTCTTTCCTTCTCAACCAGCTCTCTACAATTCAAAATTTTGAATGTGGAAGGCATGTCACCATAATTTTATTCACTTAAGTGGTCAAATGTATTCAAGATATAAATACGGGGTCATCCAGAAATGCATTTGTCATTCTTGAAACAAAAAATCCCAATTTATCAGTCAAGTGATTTTTTCTTTTGACCAAGTGATTAAAACATAAGCAAAAAGGAGAAGTTAGAGATGAAACCCTTCACCTGAAGTTAGAAGACTCAATTATTTGCGTGCAAACTGGATTTGGGAATAAACTGGATGGGTTTATTGGAATAAAACAAACCCTTCACCCACAGCTCTCTACAGTACTGTTGTCGACGATGGGTTTTTGGAATAAACTGGATTTGGGAATTAGGGATTTGGGGATTTTGATCGATTTAGGTTCGGTTTCTGGTGGGTGAAGGATTTGATAAGTTTTCAGCAAGAATCAAGTACAGAGAATAAAAAATTTGAGTGAAAGCTATTTCTTTGGATAGATGAAATTTTGCCGCCGACGAGGGCCATTTTTTGTGGAAGAAAACTTGCAGGTGGTTGAAAGTTAAAGATCAGCAGTGAGGAACGAAGACAAAAGTGAAACAAAGAAGAAGAAAAGAGAAATGGCGACTGTCAGAGGAAGAAGATAATATGGGTATGGCTGCTAGGGTTCTAACGGGTTGAAGAAGAAAAGAGAAAGAAAAAAAAAGAAAAAAGAAAAGAAGAAAAAGAAAAGAGAAAGAAAAGAAGAAAAAAAAAGGAAAAAGAAAAAGAAAAAAAGGTCATTTCCTTTTTTTTAAGTTATTTATTTTCTTAGTTCATGGGTCCACCTGAGAGTTGACGTAGAAAATCCACGTCAGCAAAAAAGGCCACATAAGCACGTAACAGACATTTTGACGGAACCGTTAGTCACGTAATGTCACGTGACTAACTTCCGTCACAGTAGGGGGGGAGATTCGCTTAAATTTGAAAATTGAAGGGGCAAAGTGGCACAATTATTAGTTCAGGGGGCAAACTGGCTAACATTTCAAAAGTTCAGGGGGCAAAAGGGTTATTTAGTCGATTAAGGACAAAAAGAGTATTATCTAAAACTTTATGAATACTTTTCGAATTTTAATGTTAACTTTTTGAATTTATTTATTGATATATATATTATATTTAAAATAATAAATTTTAATTAACATATATAATTTTTTTATCAAAATTATTAATTTATACTTCCAATAAATATTTTAATTAATCAATCTAATTAAAAACAAAGAAAATAATCTAATTATTTCACAATACATTACCAGGCCGGGCTCAGGCCAAGTTTTTATTACTAAGACCAAGTCCGGTCCATTTTTTAAATGGGCCTTAAATAGTTGTCCAAGCCCGTCCAGCAGTGGGCTTGGACGGGTTGCCCAACTCTTTAACATGTCTAATTCTTAGGTTTGAATATTGTAAATTAAGAAGATAGTCATTAATTGATAGATTTCAATCAATTGAGATTCAATACGTCTCAACTCTATTTTTTTTTATACTTGAGGCTGCTAAGAATCGAATTCTAACTACTGAAATTAAGAGTTCAGTACTCTACTACCAAGTCAAATGCCCAATGCCTATCTCGACTCTAAATTAGTTGAGTTTAACAGGGTTGTCAGATACGGTGATTAAAAAAAACAAAATATTATGAAAAACTTAAATGACACAAAAAAAATCATTATATTTAAATGGCTAAAAGTGTAATTAGAGTCCAAACTTTGATGAAAATATCAAATAGATGCTAAACGTTTGGAAAAAGTCAAATCAATGCCTGAACTTTTCAATTTTGACAAATTCAATCTAAAACATTCGATAGAAATAGGACAAGTGGGTGACACGATCGCTAAGAGAGCGTCAATTCTTTAAATGATGACACATGACATTTGTTACACGTGCCGCATCAACGTACCGTTTAACTTAACGGTGTGTATTTCTCACTCTATCTCTAATAGCATACTGGCAAAACACATTTTCTGAATTGGTCGAAATCAAAAAGTTCGGGCATTGATTTGACTTTTGTAAATATTAGGCACCTATTTGATACTTTCATCGAAGTTTAGGGCCATAATTGAACATTTAGCCTTTTAATCCAATTAATTGATGCGAAAAAAAATTAAATGAGGATTAGGATCTTGCCCAAATCCCAATTATTTACTTAATATATATAGGAGATATTGAGATATTGTACTATCTTAGTACAGTAAAACTTCCATAAATTAATACTCGATAAATTAATAACCTCTCTAAAATAATATTTTACTCCAGTCCCGACTTGGGCCAGTTATAAAAATTAGTAATTTCGATAAATTAATAAGATAATAATTTTTATAAAAAACCCTTATATATATATATATATATAGTCCCATCAATATTATAAATTAATAATTCTCTAAAATTTACATATATATCTAAGACAATTTAGTAAAATATGAATCTATTGTTGTTTGTTTTTTCATGAAATTTAAATCTGATTGGATTTCATCTCTAATTCTTCCCACTACACTTAAAAGTTCCTTAAAACGATGAATACATAGATTAGTCAATGGTTTGAATACTTAAAACAATGAATACTTAAAAGTTTCTTTAATTAATCAATGGTTTAAATACTTAAAACAATGAATACTTAAAAGTTTCTTTAATTAGTCAATGGTTTGAATACTTAAAACAATGAATACATATTTATATATATTAGTTATATTTATTTATACTAGTTTTAGCTTTCACGTGCGTTGCACGTGGCCTAACGTGTTTCAATTGAATATTCTTAAAAAATTTTGATGATTACCTTGTAAAATTGGGATAAACTCCTAAAACTTTGATAATCTAATTATGAAATTTTAATAAACATTCATATTATCTATGAAAGTTTCTATTTAGTAGTATATAAATCATTCATATTAAGTTTTCTCGTTCTCAGATCAAGCTTGTCCGTTCAGTAATACAAACATATATCATTCATATTGAACTCCTCCTTTTGGTAGTAGATATACATATTCGAATTGAGCTCCTTCACTCGGTAGTATATACAACACGTTATCACACTAAGTTCCTTCAATCAACATTCCTCCACATAGCATATCATCAATTTGAGCTCCATTCATTCAACATTATTCAAAATGGTGCATGATGCAACGGAACCTGTTCAATCCAAAAACACACAAATAACTCAGAGAAAACTCAGAGAAAAAGATTTCCCATGCTCACGAAAAGAATCTCAGTCTGATACTGATTACGCAAACTAAAAAGAGAAAAATTTGATAAAATTATTGAATTCATTGATTAACCTCAAATTTAGGGTTTACAACCTTTAAATAGTCTCAGGAAATAACGAAAATTAAATAGAAGTAAAGAAATCCCAAAAAACAATCCAAACAGGCCAAAATAACAAAAACGATAAAAACTAAAGCTCGTGATAGAAAATTCTAACGGCCTTTTTAGGCCCTAAACAAAGGCATACGGTTTGAAAGTTATGACATGTTTAAGTTGGTCCACCTGCAGGAACTTCAGTCTCCGGAAAGGTATAATAATAGTCAAACCGACTTACGGTTTGAAAGTTATGGCTTGTTTAAGTTGGCCCACCTGCAGGAACTCAGGTCCAAAATCCAAAACGTTACACGCCCTTTCGAACGGACTTTTGACGGTCCATACGATCCATATATGATATGCCTATCTCATCCGCATCAGTACATTATCAGTTTGAATGCTCTCATGTTCACCAACCTTTCCATGGAGCATATTGTTTATTTGAGCTCTTTCGTTCGGTATTCCTCCATGGAGTACATTATCAGCTCAACTTCTCTTATCAACCATCATTCCTAGAGCGCACTCTCCTACTCGATCCTCAAATTCTGTGCTCCCCTTTTTGACATTCATGGAATATCTCTCATTCGTCTCATAGAGCACCATATAGTTCGATAGAGGGGCGCACTACCAAATCGAGCATTCTACGATTCAACACTCTCCACATGGATACATTGAGATCGTATACCCTTATGTCCGGAATTATCTAGTCTTACGACCGGTAAACCTATTTAGCCCAGATCCTCCCAACCCGCCCTGACGCTCAGTTTCATAGTCGTTTGTGCAATCACTTTAGAACAACTTTTATACCTTAGGGGCAATTGTTGAGCCCATATAGAACGGCTCAAGGCCACAACTATATATATAGAGAACCCATCCACACACATAGGGTATGAGCTCACTATCTCCACTCTTTAGCTCTTAAGCTCTCCAAACACCTTAAGACCCTATTAACATAGTATCTCCAAACACCTTAAGACCCTAGTGACTCCAGTATTGAAGAGGATCCCTTATAAATAAAAAACCCAAGCCCTTATCTCATGATAAGGTTTGAACCATACATGCATGAACCAAATTTTCTCTCGAGATTATAATTAGTTCTAAAAATTATGAATGGTTGCGCAGGTACTCCATATATTATTAGTTGAAAAAGTTATGGATAAATGAGATGTTTATGATTGTTTATATATAGGTGCACAAATTTTGGGGGCAAAATATCATTAATACTATCTACAGGTGTGCCGTTCGCCATGAAATCTCCAGAAATTAAGAGGGAGCGGGGGACTGAGAGCCTCTAGCAAGAGACTTTTCTTTTATGCAAAAAAAAAAAATCATTAATACAATAGTTTTTTCTTTGACATCACATTAATACAATAGTTTAGGGAGAAAAAAAGGCTAATATTATAGTCGTTCTATTTTCTATGTCTATGATATATGAATATAATATTAAAACTATGCAAAACTTTTTTCACTTTTCTAACAAAAAAACATGGTTTGAACTTAATCAACATTGTGAAAAATGAAGATTAATCTTGATATGTTTGGGTAAAACCTAACCTCTAAAAACATAGGATTAAAACCTACGGTCTTTTAAAATATATATCATTACAGCAAAATTGGTTTTCTTATAATTTAATATACGTATTATAATCTAATAATTAATAATGAAATAATTTATGGTAAAAAAATAATGGAATAATTAAAATATTATTTAGTAATGGCAATTTAGAAATATATTTTAAAAAAAGGGATATAATCGAAAATATATTTAAAAAAAAGGTACAATCGGAAAACATAAAATTTCCCCTTATTCGTACTTTTATATATAGTATAGATAATCAAATTTATATTATGGAATAAAAAAATCTTTAAATTAATATTTTATTAATTTATCAATTAATTAATAACTCTCTAAATTAATAAATTTTCATGATCCCAACATTATTAATTTATAAAAATTTTACTGTATTAATTATTTGCAAACCCGTTACCAAACAGAACATTGTAACCATAACCATAATTAATAATAATAACCAAAGATACCCAACCTTCTCTGCTCAGTATCTACCAAATAACCAGAAAGGCATCAAAAATGAGCTCTACCTAACGCTCTCTCCTTCTTCAAATACTAACCAACAAAAAGGTTCTTGTTTTCTTCGTTTCTTTCTTGTAAATAAAGCCCTTCTTTCTCGGCATTCAAGTTTTGTGAAGTCTTCCACTTTAGATTAAATAGTGATATAAACTCTTTGGGGGCTTTTTTATTGTTTCGTTTTCTCAAAAATTTCCAGCAATATGACTCCAATGGAAATTCTTGGTATATTGTTCCTGCTGCTTGCCTTATACTGCGGGATAGACCCTTTTAAGCACAGTGCAATTTCTGGGTTCCCTGACTTTAAGGCTTACATAGTGGATATGCCTCCAAAGGAACTGATTCCCACTGTTAGGGACAAGGAAAATTTGCTTCAGAAATCGGAGATCAAGTTCTTGAACCAGGTTCAGGGCCCTGAGAGCATCGCCTTTGACCCACTTGGACGTGGTCCTTACACAGGTGTTGCCGATGGTCGGGTTATCTTCTGGGATGGAGAAAATTGGAAGGATTTTGCTTATACGTCAAGCAATAGGTGAGTTTTAAAATTCTTCATGGCTGCATTTTTTCCCTATCTTTCCCTCTTTTTCACTATGTTGGCTGTTTTTATTGCAGAATTAGCTTATGTTATAGGGTTTTGTTGTAGATGATAGATTACATTGTAACTTGTAAGTGGTCATTTGTATATCATTGTCTGCTTGGTAGGAATTTCCATAGAAATAGGGACCTCATTGAGTGAAATTATATGATGGTAAAAATTAATGTGAAATATATCAGCAATTCAGCATGGGACTTTTAACTTGCTATTGTATCTGTTAACTTTCATCATAGTTTTCTTTTGTAATGATCTACTGCAGTTGTTTGGATTTTCAGAAAAGGGTTCAACACTGATTAAAACCCAATCAAATGGTTTATCTTTTATAGTATACCCCCCAAAAGGTGTGCTTGATTCATCAATTAGAGTTTTAGGGAACTATTCTGGCATGAAGTCGATGAATCATCAATCATTGTTGCTCTATCAGTAGGTGAATAGTATCAGTAAGAAAGTTAAAGTCGGTAGGTGCATTGCATTTATTCTATGTCAGATGGCAGTAGAAAGCTGGTCTTGTTTTCTGCTCTGCTCTGCTATGTCAGATGGCATTTATTCTATGTCAAATGAACTTACCTTTCTGCTCTGCTATGTGTTGTTATTGTTGCTAATTTTTTTGGAACATCTCTCAAACTCCAAGGAGTGTTTTTGGGGATTTACTCTCACATATACTACTACCTCAACCTCATAATCCTTTACCATCTGTAATTTTTGGATCAGGTCAGAATTATGTAACCCAAAACCATCACTGCTGAGTTATCTGCCAAATGAGCATATCTGTGGCAGGCCTTTGGGCCTTCGATTTGATAAGAAGACTGGTGATTTGTACATTGCGGATGCGTATTTGGGTTTGTTCAAGGTGGGTCCAGAAGGCGGATTAGCAACACCACTTACAACTGAGGCAGAAGGGATGCCACTGAGGTTTACCAATGATCTTGACATTGATGATGAAGGAAACGTATATTTCACTGATAGCAGCACCGTATACCAGAGAAGGTAGGTTGCTGATGATATTTTTCTTTCTAAGGTGTAGACAGAAGTTTTATTGAAATTTTTTGGTACATTTTTAAAAAATTATGAATTGCTGGAGCATTTCATTCTGAACACAAGGGCATCAAAATTGCACCTATTCTCCTGTCGTGTTGTTGCAAATTTAGTGATCTTAACAAGCTGCTACATAGAACAGGCTGTGGCTGTGGAAGGAATTTCAAAATCTTGTTAAGACTAAAGAGTTTTCCATATTGTGTAGTTATTTGATGTTGAGACTGCCCCTTTACTATGTCTTACCATTGGTAAAATTCATCTAATTCACCTATCATATAAATTATATAATTTTTGTGTATATTTATATCAGTGTACATACCTGAGCACTTGAGTGTGTGAGGGTACTTCTCATAATATTAGATGCATGAAAAACATATATAGTATAGTGTTTTGTTAGTTTTTTTTAGAAAGAAGAGGAAATCTTGGTATATAACAGCACTTTCAAATATCCAAATTCTTACAGATAAAAGTTTCTACATTCTACCCATTGATATATTGAAACTCTGTAACTCCTTACTTGAAAACATCTGTGTAAGTTTTGGTTAAGCTTTTGAGATCACTTGAACCTTTTAATAGTATATTTGCAACTTCTGAGAGTGGAACTGAGCAAATATTACATTTGCTTAAGTAGCATCACGGTTTTTTATATATGTTGCTCGCATGTAAGACCCATCAATGCAGATTTTTAGTTAGCACTGACACAATAATAATGTTCAGGAACTTCATGCAGCTCGTTTTTTCTTCTGAGGATAGTGGGAGACTTTTAAAGTATAATCCACACACAAAGGAAACCACTGTCCTAATGAGAAATGTCCAATTTCCCAATGGTGTCTCCTTAAGCAAGGATGGTTCTTTCCTTGTCTTTTGTGAAGGATGTAAAGGCAGGTGAGCTTTCTTCTAAATTCACTCAAATTTTGTTGCCTTAGATGTGCTACAGGCAATGCTTACTTACATTTAAATCCAAAGACCACTTTTAAGACTGCTAGAACTTATGTTTTCGTCAACTCATGCAATGAAAAAATATACTGCTCAGAAGAGAGAGGGAAAAAAAAGCAGGTAGCTTCTGCTTTTGGAATTGGAAAAGATCACCATTACAAAAATAGTTGCAACATTACCTTGATCATAATCGAAGGATGTTATAAACTTGCAATATGTTTTTGTTCAAACTTGCAAATATGCTACCTTCTTTTCTGTTGGAGCAGCAGCATATCTTTTATGTTCAGTTGTTTTCTTTAATTATCATGAAGTGCTAGGATATCAAAGGAGGTAACACATATGAAGTACAACTTACACGAGCACTTTATCTATAGCTCAAGAAATAACTCCTAACTGTTTCTTTTGATACCTATGAAATGCAGATTACGCAAATACTGGTTGAAAGGTGAGAAAGCAGGGACCTCAGAGGTGTTTGCCATCTTACCGGGATTTCCCGACAATGTCCGTACAAATAAAGATGGTGAATTTTGGGTAGCAATTCACTGTCACAGGTCCATGTACTCTAATATATTGGCAGTATACCCAAAAGTTAGGACATTCCTTCTCAAGCTCCCTATCCCTACAAAGATTCAGTACCTGCTTCAGATTGGAGGGAAGCTGCATGCTGTAGTTGTCAAATACAGCCCAGACGGGAAGCTGTTACAGATTTTAGAGGATAGTGAGGGGAAGGTTGTCAGAGCCGTTAGCGAAGTTGAAGAGAAAGACGGTAAGCTATGGATAGGGAGTGTTCTCATGTCTTTCATTGCAGTTTATGACTTGGCTTGAGTTAACTTGCATGGAGTGCTGAATATGGCCATCTTCATATTAGGCTTTGTTTTCGTCTGAAAAAGTCAGAAACGACTTAAGATCTGAACTGATCACCTTAAGTATACATCTTTAGGGTACATACTTGTTATAATTCCTGATTTATTAGAGGTATGTTATAGATTGTACTACTGCAATTGGTAGCAGGCAGTTTCAACTTTCCAAGTACTTCTTGTGGAAACAAGAGCTGAAATTAAAGCACTCCTTTCCGGGTTGCTAACATAGTTTCCATCTTCAACAATATTTGATATTTAGCCTATGTTAGTTATGATTGAATAACTTCTTTCTTCTCTATCATTGCTAGTCTAATGGCTGAGAAATGTGAACATAATTCTTCCATGCAATGGAAGGGCTTCATCAAATACTCTCACCACTTTCGGCCCAAAAAAAAAAAACTCTCACCACTCACCAAAAGACCATTAGGATTTAGGGGCCCCCAACAAAGGGGGAAATGCACTTACAGTAAAATAGCAGCCCAATATTGCACAAGACCCATGCTTAAGATTATTACCAGTGTATTTATCAGTAAAATAGCATGAAAATAAATGTTCTTATTTTTGTGATATTTAATGTTTGCCTTATAATTGCCCATCGGGCATTTAGGTAGTAGAGTGTTGGACTTTTAGTTCCAGTATATCTGGACCATGAAGTCTTGGATTCTACTCTCACGGAATGTGAGTTTCCTTTCTAATTTAGAGATTTGGCAATCCTAGTTGATTTATGCACATAAGAAAGCCAATGTATGAGCACATTGATTAATGAAAATGATTATTTGATCTAAAAAAAGTTTGCCTTATAATTGTATATTATTGGATTTTTGCCTTATAATTGTATATTATTGGATTATAAAATTGGGAGAAAAAGGAATTTAATTTTAACTTTTAAGTCAGTATTTTTTTGGCATCTAATTTTAAGTTAGTATAGGAAACAACATTGTATAATATCTGGTTTTTTTAGTAATTTTTTCTTCCAAATAACTATACGAATATGTTAATTATAAAAGCCAAAAGAAGTATTTATTGATTCTACAATCTATGACTATGATCTATGAATAATATAATACATTTATTTTCAATATCAGAAACAAAAGATGAACAATGAAAAGATGAGACATTAGAGTATCAATCAATATTAAAAATTGATGGTTTAATATAAGGGTAATTATTTGATACACCGGCAGTGTAAATTTTGGACTTCATAAGCGGGTCGTGGAGTTGACACATGTCCATTTTTTTAATTAATTAAGTTGTAAATATTTCAATCTAGTCTCTAAGGGACACGTGTCACCCTTCAGGACCCGCTTGTGTAGTCTGCTAAACTCTGACGGTGTATTGTATAATTTGCCTTAGTATAATTGTTTAATATAATTAATTAATTTATCCAAAATAATTAAATTAAAAAGAATTTAACACAAAAATGACCTATGATTGGCGAGTGCACGAAAATGACCTAAGCCCTCATTGTACTAGATCCAAACCGCACATCCATCCATCTAAAAGAAGATGGCCGGGGAATCCTACTCCGAGAAAGCGAGAGATCAATAAATCCGAATAGAAGGAAATTTAAAGGGGAAAAGAAAGAAAAAGGAAAAGAGGGAAAACGAAGAAAAAAATGGCCGAGACTTTGAAGAAGTTTTGGGAAGAACGCAAACAATTCTGGGCAGAGCGATTTTCAGTAAATGATGTCTATTCAAAATACATCAAGCGAGAAGACCCTCTTCCTTCTTGGTCTGAATCTGATGTTCATGAGTTCATCGCTTCTGATCCTGTTCATGGCCCGACCGTAATCATTTTCCCTTCTTTTAGACTTCTGTCTTTTCCATTTTGGATGTTCTTCAAATGGGTTTCTTTGATTTAGTATTTCTTTTAGCAAATTTATTGCTGATGCCCTAGTCGGTTTTCTTTGTTTCTTATCGATTGTTCTCAAAATGGTTTTTCCACCTCAGCATATAGTTGGATATGTTCACCAGTAGGAGAACTTCAAGATTACCCTTATTTTAGCTATTTTCCGTGGTACTCTTTTCGCATTTCTGTGCATATTCTGCTTTTCTATGTCAAAACTTCATGTTATCTGATTTTCGAATTTATACTATTGAGCTTCTGGGTCTTTGTTGGGATAGGTGCTTATCCATGCTTATTCATGAACATACTTCTATCCCAGTGCTGTCCTTTTTTATTTGATCTTAAGTCTTTACAAATTTTGAACCTTGAAAGTGCTAGGGAGGGTGGGATTTGGCTTTATTGATTTAAAGCTTATCGGTCTAAGTCATTGTTGAAGTCTTAAAGATATAGTATGTTCTTAAGGAAGATGTATGACGATGAATTTATTGTCACTTTAATACAGTAATAGCAATGTTACTGCATACTTTCAATCCAAATTTCTTGATTTCATTGTCCCCTTTTCAGTTGAAGACTGCTAGGGAAGCAGCAAATGTTGCCTTAACAGGAGCTGCTATTGGAGCAGTATCAACTGCTGGTGTTGCCTGGAAATACTCGAAGAGTTTACATGGTAATCTACTGCCTATTCTCATTGGTCCCTTTTATTTTTTATGATGCTTGCATAGTTTGAAGATAAGTCAGTCAAAATCTAGATCAATGTGAATATGAAAATCCAAGTGTCATTAAGAATTAGAAAGGCATTTGTGAGGCAACTCCTTTTGTGGATTGCATTGTGTGATATGAATATACTATATAAGACTCGTGCTTGGTTACCAATGGGTAGTGGAAGAAGTTTATGAGGTTATGGTAAGCAATGATTTCCTTTGTTCTCTATATTCTCCTTGAATCAAGACATTCTTTAGTTCCTTAGAAGATTCCTCTGTTTTATTGGCGTGTCTAGGTCTTACTAGTATTCTTCGTTGCCGGTATGAAACACATTTTAGTAATAGGCGAGGATCCACCTGTAGTATGTTTGTCATCTTCTTTTCTTTTAAGCTTTCGTTCTTTCTTTTTGTTTTGTCTGATAAGAAATAAATCAAATTGAAGTAGGTAGGATAGATGTGAAGGAGAAAGTACTGTGTAGCCTACTATTCTGATAGAATTAGTTTGTGGAAATGATATATTTGAGTTAGCGCTTGAAATACGAGGTCTCAGTCTCACAATGTTTTCTTGAATGAATTCATCTCTGAAATGTAGTATTTGACACAGGAATGGAATTATATTTACCCCAAAAAGCTTCACTGCCTATGCAATATCCCATCACACTACTCATGCCATACCACTTACGGCCCAAAAAAAAAAAAAAGAACACATGCCATACCACTCACAGTTACACCATTAGTTATGATGCCAACGGGTAAATAGCAAAATGGCTGAAGAGCATAGACCAATCTTCATAAATATAAATCATGTATGAGGGTGTGTTAGCGTTTGTCTTTGTTGTCTCGTCTTGGTGGGTTCTTGGTCTTGAATTACCTTCGTATATTTTCCTTCCTTGCAATTGTTTCCATGCTTGGTAACTCCTATATTTGCTCACTTGAATACTCGGAGTTAAACTTAGGTTGATCCAAACTGCTTCGTGGAAAGTTGGCTAGATTAAATGTGGTGCTCATAGGACTTTTTGCTGCATCTGTCATTTCTAACTCGTTCGTTCACAAGAACGTTTTGCAGTTTCTCTATTTTTTCATAAGAGATACAACTTGGTTTGACCGATATAATGAGACAAATGGAAGTAGTTCTTAGTATCTCTCCCCTATTTTTTCTGTCAGGTACTGGACTATCCTTTGCAGCAGGAGCCATCTTTGGCTGGACGTTTGGACATGAAATTGCAAATCACTGGTATCAACTCTACAGGTTGGACACAAGGGCTGCACAGGCCAAATTTTTGGAATGGAGAGAATACAAGTCTAGGCAGTCTTGAACTCGGCATGATGTTGAAAGCAGCACCAAAACTTGGGTTTCAATTTGCTTAATAATAAATTGACAACGTGGTGAAAGTGTAATGTTTGGCTCGATGCTTGGCTTGTTATGAACTCCATTTGAGTTTGAAGTGTTTTTTCAGTCAAATTTTCTCCTTTTAGACGCATATTGATGAAAGCAGTTGCTTGGTTTTTTAGTACATGTCCAAATAATTTGCTGCAATTTTAGAATGGTTGGTAACTGGTAACAATGTAAAAATTTCTCCAAGCAAAGCTATTCATGCACATGAAAAGCAACTTTATTTAACCCCAATTGTTGTTATCACCAGAAACCTTCATTTGCTCTGTAGCATCAACATTTTAGGAGGGTCTAGGCAGAAGAGAATGCTGCTAATTATATACGAGATGGGTAGCCCGTGCTGACACGTCGGACGTCTTTTTATTTTATTTTATTTTTTTTTTTGCTCTCCGTGCAGTTGCCGCTCCTCTCTCCCCTTTACCTTCTCCCTTTCTCCCTCTCTAGTTCTCGTTGGTGTTTCGACTCCTCCTCTTTGGTTGTCACGCCAAGGGGGAGGAGGATTTGGTTTTTGTTTTCAATAAGGGATTCAGATCTACAGATCTAGCCAGTTTTATTGAGTTTGTTTTGAGTCGGTTTGACTTAGTTTGTTTGTTTGTTTTTTTTTTAGTCAGTTTCGAGTCTAGTCTCAGTTCTTTTTTAATCTGAGTTATCCAGTCTGAATTTTATGATAGTTTTAAACATGGTCAACATTTTATTTATTCAGATCTGTGGTAAAATCATTGTAATCATTTTCTTTTGGGTGCCAAGGAAGAGATCTGTTCATCGAATCAATCACTTGATCATCGTTGACCAAAGCGTTTTGTTTGGAAGAACAAGCGACAACGAGGGAGTGATGGGCGTGATAGCGAGACATCAACATGATTCACGACAGGTGTTTTGGATTTTCAAAGAAGATCCAGTTTTTCCGATGCAAAAAGTAATCGATTACGTAATTTTTCTGAGATTTGATGTAATGAGGGATGATATTCTTAAAATTATTGTAAAATCAGTTACATGAATGAAAGTTATTTTTTTTTCAAAAAAATACATAAATACAGTTTCTTTCTTACCTAGTCTTACTTCATTCGACAATCATGTCCTATTTTTAGCTCATGCTCTTTTGGCATTTGGAAAGCAGTAAAACAATTAGAATGATGGTTATATAAGTCCAATGATAAGAATGATGGTTCTCATCAAATATGGTATGGTATGCTACGGCTACCTCTAATGATCTTATGACTCTGAGTATCCAATGAGCTCTTGGATTTTAAGTCTTTGATAGGTTAATTATAAATTTGAATAGTTTTAACCATCAAATTGTATATGTAATGGAATGATTGTTAATTATTTACTTAAAATAAAGTATCATTAAATCCTTGAATCAAATATGGTTTTGTTGGTCTTTTCTATATGATGGTTATATAAAAGTTCAAAAATAAGAATGATGGTTCTTATCAAATTGTATATGTAATGGAATGATTGTTAATTATTTACTTAAAATAAGAATGATGGTCTTTTAATCATCTTTTTTATAATCTTCTTGTCTAATAAAAAAAATGAGGATGAAGGGGAATAATAGGTATGTAGGCTAATGTCATCAGTAGGCTTGAATATTAGGAAGCATAATTCCCTTTTAATCATTTTTCTTTTCTAATCTTCTTGTGTAATCAAAAAAATGAGGATGAAAGGGAATAATTAGGTATTAATTAGCTATTATTCCCTTTTAATCATATTGAATTTATTCATTATTAATTAACTATTAATTAGATATTAATTAGCTATTAATTAGATATAGTATAATGGATGATTAAGGAGGGGCTTTAAATTAATATGTTAGATGTGAGAAATTACCAAAATGGGGCAATAAGGTGGCATCAGGTTAAAAATTGAAAGGGCTTGTTAGTAATTTCCATAGGGGACAAAAATAATATATAGTATATATATTTAAGCTTCAGAGCGAATTATGTTGAAAATCTCATATAAAAAATCTAACAACCATGTTCCAGAACAAAGTTTGAGACAAATAGTTAAGGACTAAATAGCCCTTTTACCCCCTGAACTTTGTAAATCTAGACCAGATTGTCCCCTGAACTAAAATTTCTGCCACTAACCCCCTTCAATTTTAAAAATTGAGCCAATGTCCCCCCTCTGTTAACGGACGTTAGTCACGTGCCATCACGTGACTGACATTCCGTTTATGCTCTGTTAAATGCTGATGTGGAAAATCCACATCAACAGTCAGTGGGCCATATATGAGAAAATCATGCTAATATTAAAATAAAAAAAGTTAAGAACTTTGATTAAAATTAAAAGAAAAATCTATTTGGAACAATTCTCAGTCACCGTCGGACCACCGCCTTCGCAATCCTTGCTTTGTCACCGTTCAAACGCCATTCAACCTCGCTTCCACTCTTTTCTCTCCTCGAGCTTCTTCTCTCTTTCCTTTCCTTTAGACCGACGGCTCCTTTCCCTCTCTAAAGCTCACTGCTGCAGATCTCCACCGTGAATCCCCTATCTCCGGCGAGAAACAACCTCCTCAAGCCTCGAAGCTTCTTTCCTAAACCAGTTCTTAATGAATCCCAAAGCAATCGAATCCTAGCCTGAAACTAACCCATCTTGAAGCTTATAGTCCCGATTCCCTGCAGCTCTGTGAAATTTTTTGTGTGAAAAATCCAGATAGTGAATTATGTGTGTGTGGAGTGTGAAGAAAGAAGCTATGAATTGTTGATATCAGGGAGAGAGGTCAGTGAAGAAGAATGAAACAAGCCAGAGATTATTTTTTTTATTCGGTGTGGGTTTCAGAGAGAAGATGAGCGTTTCTTCTTGTGGGTATTCGTCAATGAATGGGAGAGCGCACTAGATTTAAGTTCAGCCAAGAAAAAAATTTGAAACCCTACCAAAATCTACTTCTTCCCAAGAGCGATAACAACCCGAATCTAATGGTTTGAGCTGCACCAGATGGAAAACAAGGAAAAAAAAGCCCCGGCATTCAGCAAACACAACGGCAATGCGCAGATATAGCAGTAGAACTACAAGATTGCAACACCATATTCAAGTTCAACCAATTCTCTTGAAAACTAAATCAAATTCTTTTGATAAAAAAGTACCCTGCTTATACATTTTGCAAATCACATCTCTCAAACAGAAATTCATTGAACTGGATTTTTTTATTTTAAAAAAAAAGGAAAAAGTGTTCAATAGCGCCTCAAATCTATCTGATCTGAACAATTCCGGTAGTGACCAGCTTTTGAATCATGTTCATAACCATAGGATTCTTATGAGATTTTGTGCTGTCTTTGGATTCTCCTGGAAATCAATTTACCAAACAAAGAGATACCCACATAACTTTTTATTTCACTCTTTCTTCAACCTCCAACGCCGCCCTTTCAAACCCATCTCATTTTCCACCAAAGCAACCTCAACCTCTACCGCAATCTCCCTTGGAGACTTCCTGAGCCTTCCCCTACTTTGATTTTGAGGAAAAACTCCAACATCACAGGAGAACGAAAAGAGAAGAAAAGAGATCGGAGGACGTTACCGCTAAAAGCGAACCAGGGAGAAGAAAGAGAGATTGAGAGGAAATAGAGATGATTTTATTACTGCTGTTGGCTAGATATTAGCTCAGAGGAATGGAGGTTTATGGTTTGCGGCGGTGAAGGGAGTCAAAGAAGATGAAGAAGAAAAGGGAAGAAAAAAGATATAAAAGGAAAAATAAAAAAAGTAGGGTACGTTTTTCTTTTTATTTTGCATGCATAATTTTTTTTTCATTCTTTTTAGTTGGAACTTTTCGACCTGGCTCACTCCACATCAACATTTAACAGCGCATTGGGTCCATTCCACGTCATCATTTAATAAAGCATAAACAGAATGTGATGCATTTAATAAAGCATAAACAGAATGTTAGTCACGTGTTCCGTCTGTTAACGGAGGGGGGACATTGGCTCAATTTTTAAAGTTGAAGGGGGATAGTGGCACAATTTTTAGTTCAGGGGACAATCTGGCCTAGATTTACAAAGTTCAGGGGCAAAAGGGCTATTTAAGTCAATAGTTAAGTAAACATATAAGTAGTAGGTCTAAATTCGTATGGTAGTAATAATTGTATATAATCCTCGTGAAGATCAATCACGCAAGAACTCTTGGTCACATGTTCAACACTAAAGCGCCTAGCAACAGCATACAAGGCTTAAAAATTATATTCATATACTCGTATTCATAGATAAAGTAACATATATATAAACTAATAAGATAATTACATAATTTTCTAGTCCCTAGATCCGAATATAACGTTTTGTTTCTTTTATCTTTTATTCTGAATCAGTTCTCAATCACCAACTGCTCTCGGAAAAAGAGGCCAAAACATGAACATCCATCAAAACATATCCTGGAGAAGAGCATTTGACCCAGTATTAGAGAAGGCATATCCATCGAGAATTTGTAAATAACATCAAGGTAATTCACAGCGATTAAACAAGGAAAAGAATAGTTATACTTTTATTAGCATGCTACTGTGATGTTTATGTCTAGTACAGATACAGTTATTATCCTAAGTAATAAATCTTCATTTATATTTAATTATGCACTATAAGGGCGAAGAAGGTTTGTACTGACAATATACATTCAAAAGTTTAGCCAAGCTCAACTTTTGAAGATGTATGTTTGCAATTAAGAATCAAAGACTGAACTAAAAAGGAAATTCTAAGTGCAAATCATAGTAAACAAATAAAACTAATCCTCATAGCAATAGCCAATTTCCATATAAAGGATGGTTTATGGCATGATTATCTATATGCAGCTATTCATCTCAAGCAAATTCTTTATACCTCAGCTTACCGTTGAAGCTAAAACACTTTCAGTTGATGCACTTGCTGAAAGAATACTTATTTGGAACCAGAACTTGCAGCACATGAAGCTTGTGTGCTGTTATCAGTCAGATGAGCTTCTCCACAAGCATCTGATATCTGGCGATTATTCGATTCTGAGTTAGACCCATCTTCCAAACTGCTTGATACACTAGAAGTGCTGGTTCTATTATCTCTGGTTTCTAGACGCTCCATCATGCGCGAGACCGTTGCAATGCCAGCATTAACCTCTCTCCTGACTTCAGAACCAAGATCAGCCATGGAAGTGTTGCGAGAGAAAAGCCTCTCCTTCCACCCTCTTGTACTCTTTGAAATTGACTCTTTATATCTGAACAGATGCACAAGTCAAAATAGGAGTGCAAATTTATTAAAAGTTCATGTAGAAGAAATACTAAAATGTGAAAGTCTCCTTCTGACCAATACCTCATTGACACAGCATTAAATCGCGATTTTAGTGATTCTGAAAATGATTGGAATTCTGAAGGTCCTGCTCTATCTTGACTATTAGGAGAAGACTGATTAGGGGACCTCCTGCAAGAGAACATCCAAAGCTATTATTGTGATTGACATAAAGCATGGCTAAAAATGAGTTCTAAAGAAGTTCACACACTTGACAGAACTACTCAATAATATAAAGATAAGGAGAATCAAGTTAGAGAACAGAAAGTACCTATTGTTCAATGAATTCCCTTGATCATTGACTGAAAGAACACTGGAGCCAGATGCCAAGGCAGGCTGCTGATCAGCATGGGCAGAAGTTACTGGAGTAAATGATGCTGAAGATTCTTCCCCCGCTGTTCTCGCAGGAGAGGATGGAGTGCCAAGAGTAATAGCATGGGCTGGTTCACCTTCTCTCTGAGTTGGAGATGAAGATATAGGACTAGTAGAGGGTGCATTAGGATGAGTCGAGAATACTAAGAACTGTGGACGACCTTGCGCTGATGACCTATTTCTCAGACCTTCCCTTCTTGCAATGTGACGTGCTCGACCCATTGCAGCAGCAGCAGCCAAGTGCTGGATTATGCGCTCCTCAAGCTCAGCTTCATTTGCCCCCACAGGCAACTGCATTGAAAGCAAGTTCATAAGCATGACTTTCTTTCAAAATTGGGCGGTAGATTCAACTTAATCTGGAAAATGAGGATGTGTAAACAGGGATACTACACATCTAACAAGTAGACAAGAAATACAAACATGTTGAAGCTCAAAATCTCCAAGAGTTGGATGATGAAATATGGTTGCATTTCTAGAGGGATTGAACCTAAAACTCCTTTCACGTTCAACAGCCTCAAGCAACTCCTGGCTGCCAAAGCAACAGATAAATAAATAAATAAACATATAAAACACATGAGCAAGAAGAACTTTAAAAAGGGGAATAAATACTAATACAAAAGAGAAAGATGCAATACCAACCTGGTTGGGTCTTTCAGGCTAATTGGCTGCCAGCACATGGGGCACTGAGAACTCCTCTGACACCTGCAAGATTAAAATAGTAAAATAAAGTCCTTTTCTTTTGGGGGGGAAAAAGGAAAGAAAGAAGAAGAAGAGTAGAATGTACTCTATTTGTAACTCGTATAATGATATATAAAACTCATTATAACAGACAACCATAAATTCTTTATCAAGTGGAATGATTGAAAATTAAAATGCTAAGGGGTTGATGAACCAGTATTTAGAGACTTCTTGTAGCATGTAATTACTTTATGATCAACAGTCTAGAATCAATGAAGTGATCAATGATTTTCCAGACAAGTTCTTCTACAGAACCCAACTTATTGGGCTCCAGACTCCAAAAAGATTGTGAAGCCTTTCTTTCATCGAAATTTATGTTCTAACAGAGATCACTACTCTGGACTAGTTTAAGATTGAAGGGTGATATTATAGACGGAAAAGCTGACCCTTAAACTGGAGATTTCACTTGTTCCCCTTACATCCAAGAAAACCTCCATCAGTATGACAAAGCTCTACATCATTGTTGCCTATAATAAATCATTATAGTGGTGGGAAGAGGTTAGAGGAGCAGTTTTAACAAATAAGAACAATTGACATCAAAATCCATTATTCAGACACTCTACAACTAAACAGAGTTCATTCAACCCGCATAACTCTTATAAATGCTTCATTGCAATGGGTTTGTCTTCTTTCATAAAATCTCCTACAAGCTCCAGAAATCCAAGTCTACATCATGCTCACAACATGATGTTGCAGAGATAGCAAGTACTGATGCACATCCCCAAACCACAAGTTGTAGTTTGAGATACAAAACGTCACTCTCTTGGTAAACATTCAAACTAAGTTTTACTGATATAATAGAATTGGGAAAAATTGCTTAACATTTGACATGACTATATTCGCCTCATCGACAACCAGAAGTACACATCAGGCCTGATCCATAATTTGCAATGTTTCCTTACTCTATGCCAAACAATGCTGATTGAGGTTTGATCTCGTTTATGGTGATTAAAAAATGAACAATGTGCTCTAATACTTTAAAGTCACATGCTAAAATTGCTTGTCACCCACCAGCACTCTAGAACTAGATAACTAGGACGCAAATTCATTATTCTCTATTTTGTTATGATTTACAAAGCTCCCCACTCAAAAAAAACAATAAGAGAATTTGCACAACATAACATTAAACACTACGGAACCGAAGTCCGAAAATTCTAAATCCTACAGCAAGAACCACATCAATTAATCCCCAGTGGTAAACGTTTGGGTCTTTTACCAGCCTAAGTCATTTCTCTAACTGATTCATAAAAATAAGTAGATAGCAACGCTCAAGCTTAAAAGGTCGACCTCCAACCATCCTATCCAGGTATGCAGCCATGAAATTAACTAAATAAAACATAATCTGATAAATGGGTATGGAATAGAATCATCAGATTACCATTCAAGGATGCACTGAAGATGAAACTCGTGCTTGCAACTGGTCACCTGTAAAGGAAGCAATCAAACAAGGATAAAAGAAATGCCCATTTACATATCAAACAAATAAGAATCAAATTTCAGGTATTCATACTGTTGATGGATCACTTTCACAGAATGCTTCAAGGCATATACTGCACGCATCATCACAAGCATCCTGGATTCCCCCCTCCACAAAGGCTGCAGCCGAGGTTAAATGCACCTCAGACTTGGTTTCTTCCATCCCCTACAAGGGTTTGCCAAAGCAACAATATTTAATCTCAATTCAATTAACAAGACAAAGGAAAAATGAAACATTGGTCTTGGGTGCAAATGATACCAAATGTGATCAATATATACTTTCAACCCCTTGAGGTAGACTAACACATGAAAACAGTCCACATATGTATAATCAGCACCGAAGAAACATAAAATACATTGATCAGATGCATAAAAACACTTCACTTCATTTAAAGATCAATTAAGCCAAAAGCTTCAGAAACAAAAGCATCAACTTTACCAAAACAAAAACTCGAAAATTCAGAATAGATACAAGAGAGGAAAAAAATTAAAAAAAAATCAACTATTTTTCCTTGAAATTCTTAAACCCTTTCCCCCTTCTCTCACCAACCAAACACCCAAACAAAAACCGAGAACATAAAAGCAAAGACAAATCCAGAATTAACTTTACCTCCATTTGAGAGTTTAACTAAAAAACCCAGCTGATAATCAAACCCAGCAGATCGTTAACAAGATTGGACAACCCTAGTTTTTGTTCCCCTTTTCGTAGATTGGGGGAAAGGGAAGACTTTAAAATTGGGGTTTTTTTTATATAATAATAATATAAATAGTATTTTATTTTATTTGTTCTGTGAGGTTTTTGGGAAGAAATGAATCGATGAAAGAATGATGACTTTTTATTTTATTGTTGAAAGAGTAGGGAGAAGACTTTAAGCAAGGCAAGTGAAAACTGATAGAGGAAAGAAAAATAAAATACAGCTGGGTCCTTTGGCGTCTGTGGTTTCGACACGTGGAAACTTCACTGTAATATCTTTGACGATCCTTTCTAGTACTACTTTCCTAATCTTTCACACATTATTTGGGCTTAATTCAAGGAAAACTCTATTACCAAAAAAAAAAATGAAATTCATGAAAAACTCTAATTCGATTCGGTCACTCTTAAGTAGAATGGGTAATTGGGCGGGTTCGGGCGGGTTCAGGTTCGGGTACTTCGAGTTCGGATATTTTTGGGTTCGGTTATTTTCGGGTTCAGGTTTTTTCGGGTTCGGGTTTTTTCGGGTTCGGGTTCACTTTCGATATTCAGAGTCGATCCGAATTTCCGACTCATCCTGATTCAACGTGCAAACTTTTTTTTAAAAAGAAAAATAATTGTTTATCTTTTATTTGACTATAAGTTTATTGATAATTATAATATAATAAGATAGAGTATATAATATAACATGATAATCAATATATTCCTAGGACCACATTCATCCAAAAAACGACAGTTATTTTGGAACGGAGGAAGCATATATAAAGATTGAGTAATTGTTAAAAAATACTAACGAAAGAACTGTCTCATCGTTAGAGACATTCAGAGACTCCCACATGATGAAAAAAAGTAAAAGGTCTCAAGAAGAAAATGATCCTACTTGCTAAAAGCGAAAACTCTTCTTTGGAAAGACAACGCCACCGACAATTATTAAGTTGTGTATTGTGTGCAACATTTAAATTAACTGAATTAAATATAAAAAACATATAGTTCAACACTAATTTAAACTATTTAATGCTAATTAATACTAAATTGTAGCAAATTAAAACAAATTAAGTATTAAATTAAACAAATCATCAAAATGCAAGCCTTAGATTAAACAAATTAAAAGCTAATGGACCCTTAATTGAACCTCTAAAGAACTTGGACTTATTTATTTATTTTATGTAATAGCTTTATTTAATATTAAAAGGAAGAAATGTGATTTTTCTAAACAATAATGAAAATTTTTTATTTTATAAATAATTCTTGATTTTTTTAATATTATTTTGATTTCGGGCTCGGGTCGGGTTCGGGTTGTCTCGGGTTCGGGTAATTTCAGGTTTGGGTTCGGGACGTTGACTTTTCTGGTCAATTCGGGTAATTTCGGGTTCGGATTCGGACGGATTCGGGCGGGTTTCGGGTTTCGAGTTCATTTTGCCAGCTCTACTCTTAAGCCGAGTTCGAGGAGTTGGAGTAGTCAATTGAACTGAGCTTAGTATTTGTCTGAGTACTTGTTGAATTATTCAACTGGTTCCAAGTTATCATATATTATATTTTAATTATGAATTTTATGAAAATTAATTTGATTCGAGTCGGAGTTAAGAAATTAAGTTTGATTTGAGTTTTTTATTGGTTAACAAGCTAATCAAGTTACTGACTTCCTCTTGGATTTATACAGAGATGATGAATCAAGAAATATTTTGTTACGCTATCCACTTTTCGTCCTAATAGTCGGATGACCATTTTGTTGTAAGATTTTGACAGAACTAGGGTTTGGTTAAGATCACCCTCAGATCATTATTGATGTAAAATCACCGGTAATCAAAGATTACATGAGTTTATGGTGGTAATCCAGATCACCCTTAGAGGGGTGATCAGGGTAATCCGGATTACCACATCAAACCAAAAAGTGTAACCAAACGGGGTGATCTGAGATCACCTACCAAGATCACCCCAACCAAACGCCCGCTAAGTTCTGAGATGTAATACCTCCCACTTTTATGATATAATATATATATATATATATATATATATAT
>AWWV01015754.1:0-26416 GCA_001974805.1 Corchorus capsularis | reverse complement strand
GAATTAACTCAATTTCAGGGACTCAATTGCTCACTAAGTTCACTTTATGGACCAATTTGCACATTTGGCCCTAATTTTTTTGTTTTTTTAATAAAAATAAAAAAAACTCAATTTTTTTCTTTTTTTTTTAAAGAACCATTTTTTTTCTTTTTTTAAAGAAGAAAATGATTTTTTTAAAAAATTTTGATAACTATCTCTTTTAATTTTGTTAAAGAGATTACAAATATTTTAGCCCATAATATTGTCAAATCTTAGTATATATTGGGCGACCAAAGGGTGTGGTTGGATTATTTACCATCTCATATTTGTAATTCAACTCCTTGATTAATGAAAAAGTAGCATGTTTAAACTTAAAATATATATATATATATATTATATATAATAAATCAAACAAATCAAATTATTTTTTAAATTGTAGTTGTTTTATAAATTAACTATTATTAAGTAAATCAATATGAAATTGACTGATTAAAACAAGAAACAGTCAGGGAAGAGAAACTTGATATAAATTATTAGTATATACTAAATATTGCCAATTACATCATTTATAAATCTATTGTTGTTCCTATTTAAAATATTAATCATATTCACTACAAGTTTTGGAAAAGAAGAAAATTATTTAAGAAAATAGAAAAAAAATGAATTTTTTTTATTTTTATTCAAAAAAACCAAAAATTAGGGGCAAATATGCAAATAGGTCCCTGAAGTGAACTTAAATGAGCAATTGAGTCCCTAAAGTTGAGTTAATTCAGCAATTAGGTCCCTCACCCAATTTTTTAAAAAAATATATATTTTTTTTAAAAAATAATTTTTTAATCAAAATGTATGACGTGACAGTTGACACGTCAGCATAGTTGACGGTGTCACTGCCATGTAGGACATTTAGGCACATTGGACGGAAATTACTTGATTGCTCGGTTAACTCGACTTGAGGGACTAAATTACATATTTCTTCACTTGGAGGACCAATTTGCTATAATCGCACCACTTGAAGGACCAATTGTGTACTTTTTAACCAACAATCATCATTATGAAGATGATTCTCTAAAATAAAAATCTTCTCTATTCTATAGTCAGGCGAGGAACTATGAAGATTAAATCGTAGTCATTTAAACTTCCAAAACGAGTTCAAGCATTGTTAATAGTAATTTAAAACTTCTAAAAAGGTTAAAGCATTGTTCTGCCAAAAAAAAAGTTAAAGCATTGTTAATAGTCAAGCATTGACAACTCACAAGGTTCTATGAAATTATGAAGGTTAAATCCTAGTCAAGGTTCTATGAAGCTTAAATCATACTCCCTCTGTCCATGTTTACATGTCTACTCCTAGAAGCTGTTGTTTCATTCCTTCTATTAATCAATTTTTGAAGCTAAATAAAGATATGGAGCCCATTGGCGGAGTGAAAGCACCCTTTTTCACAAGGCTTCAATAATGAACTCAGTCGAAACCAGAAGTAAAGGGAAAGGCTTTCATAGGCCAGGAGGTGATGCAGAGATGGCAATGGCCCTTGTAGGCGGGGTAAAATAAAGGATTTTTTTTCTTCACTAGTCTTCTTTATTTTCATTTAACTTTTTACTTAATTTTCAAAATCACAAAAAGACACAAGCACAAAAAAACCTTATAGATTTGCTTTTAAAAAAAATAAATGATTTCAAAAAATTTGTATAGAGATATTGAGAAGGGAAATTGAAAAAAAGAAAGAATAAAATTTGTTTTTCAAAACCGAAGGCTGCTTCCGTTACCCATTGGTTCACTCCATGAATTGCTCACCCCCAAATTGTGATGGAAAATTTGATTTGAAAGCAGAATGAAATTTCCATTCAATATTTTTTTTAAACCGTAGAAAGAGCATAGAAAGAAGAGAAAGGAGAGAGAATGAGTGGAAGAATGAAATTTCCATTCAATATTATTTTTTAAAGCGTAGAAAGAGCAGAGAAAGAAGAGAAAGGAGAGAGAATGAGTTGAAGGAGAGGATAAGGGGTAAATTGGGAAGACAAAAGAGAATTGTATAGAATTTTGTAAAATAACTGTTTATCTTAATATAGTTAAAAATGACATGTAAATATGGACGAAGGGAGTAGTAATTTAATTACTAGTAATTGAAAACTTCTAAAAAGAGTTCAAGCATTGACAACTTAAAAAAAAAAGACTGCTAATAGTATAAGAAAAACTGAACTAGAATAGAAGAAAAAAAAAAACGATGTTATGGATGGAAAGTCATGATCCTTTTTCAATTAATAGTTTGTTTAACTTGGAATATACATCTCATTGTCATTCAAGCCCTAAAACAACCTAATTACATTCAATCAGAGTGAGACCCAAAAGAAAAAATATCTCAAACTTCCACCAATTTTCGTATCCACAAAATTAAAATTCCCCCATTCCCATATTTGTATTTGATTATTAGTAATAAATATATAATAAATTAATTAATAATCCTTTTATGATTCCACCCATCACGTGACATGTCACGTGTCTTTCTGTGAAGGACTCCTCCAAAAACCGGTCGCATAGAACCGGTCCCACATCTCATTCTCCATATCGACGGTTCTCGCGGACCCATCATCCTGATCATCTATACCTAGCCCCGTTCTCCCCACCACCCGATCCAGCTCAGCCTCTATTTCCTCCCTCGTCGGCCCACTCATAGTTGGGCCCAGCAGGACCTCATTCCTTTTCATTAGATGATGCCGCTGCCTCCTTTTCCAGGCCTTCTTGCAAAGCCCAGTGGGGACCTTGTAAAGGCCCAATATAAGCAGCTCCATTACGGTACAAGGACAGCAGCAAAAAACCGCCGCACATTCTGCCGCGGTCCCGCCGGCCACTTCTCCGAATTTCTTTCCTTTCCTCGTTGCCTTTGAATCATCCGGTAACGTATACGGTTGCCTCCGCCTCACAGGCGGCGATCTCAGCAAAACCTGACCACTCATTCTTTAATTAACCAGAAAAGGGTATTGAATTTCCTAAATTTCTCCTCCTTAAAACCAGAAATAAATTAGCACTTCCAACAAAATTAAAAAAAGGAAAAAGGTCTACAGAAAAACAAAAGGGAGATTTGGAGGGGACGAAAAGATGGGAAATTGTGATCCCCTATCCATTTTTGAATAGGGTTTTATGAATCGGCAATTAAGAAAGGAAAGCACGAGGAAGTAAAGGAAAATTGAGATATATGAAACAACGGAAAACAGGGGGAAATCCAGCTAAGATGTAGTAAAGGGTTTCTTAACGAAGCCGGCGGATTAGCCGGGAAAATCGCAAAAAAAAATGAAAATAAGATTTTATTTTTGCCTTATCTCTTTCGTGTTCTTAATATGGGTCATTTGAAATATAAATATTACTTATTACTGATCTATACTCCTAATATTAACAAGAAACTGTTTCGGTTGTAGTATTATATTGGAAATGGAAGACGTAGCAAAAACAATTTGTTACAAGAGCACTCCAACATCTTTATTACAGAGTGTTTTTTTTTTGATTTGACAGTTTGTCAAATCGCAAAGTAAAACTACCTTCACCGGAGATTTCTCTACTAAATTTTGTTTTTAAATTGCGAACTTATTTTTTTGTTATTAGTTACCGAATTTATTTGTTAGTACCATCTATTACAGAAATATTATTACTGATTTTGTCCTTATTTAACTCAAATTAAAATAACGGCATGAAAGTCTTTTTTGCACACCTGGCATGAGATGAGAGGTTGGGAGGGCGTTTATATGAAAAATCAAATAAGCAAAATCAAAGTCGCGTGTGCTAAAAAAAAGAAGGAAAAAGGTAGGGCCAAGAGGAGAAAAGGTCGATGGTTTACACGTATGAGTTGACTGGACGTATTGAAAATGAACGTTCTAGATTGGCCAATGCCAAATGATTTTGACCGGTCATCGGCTTGGCTTGGTATTATTTGCCGGCAAGTGATGTGGTAATTGGAGTCAGTGGCAATAGCGGTTCAGTGGTTGATTGGCATTGGTGCGCTCTCGGCTCTTCAGTTTTTTTTCACTGTCAAAATTGATTGTAGATTTGTTGTATTCCAACTCACTTAATTTAATACATTCATTTAATTAATTTTCTTAAAAAGTCTTGTTTCTTTTTCTTGTGCTAACAAGAATTAGGTATGAGGTTGGGTAATGGCAAAAACTAAGTGTCAGGGGAACTAAAAATGCATTTGAGACCTTCGCGATAGTTCAAGCCCTTAATCCAAATTCATAGTATAAAGATAAGTATGATTTTTAATTAGTCCTGACAAGCGACAAATACCAAATCCATTAACTAATTTAAAAATTTATTTATCTACTAGTATCTGATTTTATGATCCGCGACCGTGTGGACTTAAAATTAAGTAGTCTAGACTCTAGACTAAAGGCTTCCTTTGTTTGTTGTCAAAAAAAGACTAGACTAAGGCTTAGTTTGGTATTGAGGTTACAGTTTGAAAAAGCTTGGTTTGGAAAAAGTGTTTTTGAGAAGTGTTTTTTTAAATTGTGGTAGAAAAATGTAAATAATGTTTGGTATTACTGTGAAAAAATGGGGTTAAAGGATAAAATGTCTAAAAATGATATACTAGTTAAAAAGAAAAAAATAATAATTAGGAGATTTTAGTCATTTAATGTTTAAAAGCACTTTTGAAACGCAAAAGCACCTCAAGATTAGCTTCTTGGGTTGGCTTGGCTTTTCGGTTCAAAATCAGCTTTTGACACAAACCATGATTTATTTGGTATTGCGTTTTGGTTCAAAAGCAGCTTTTTTATTTCCAAACGCAAATCAGGCCTAAAGGCTAATTTGTTATTAATTAATTGATTGTTATTAATTAATTGAATGAATGAATGGTTCTTATAAGTTATTTTAATCTCCCATTGAATAAATTGGAAGGACAATCTCCCATTGGCTTTGGGCCACGTCTTCTGTTTGAGGTGAGGGATTAAGTTGGTTTTACCAACCAAGGTTAGGCTGGATTTTTATTGATAAAATTTGCACTACTAGGACCAGAATTAAGCATTTAGGATCATTTCATTTCAATCGGTTCACTTTAATTACCATAATACTAATACTGGTTCTCCTTTTCCAATATCCAGTTTAGAACTGTCTATTGTATAATTTTCCTAACAAGGATAATTGTAAAGTCGAATGTCCCATGCGCATCCGAAGATTTGGTACAAAGAACGGATTCTAGAGTTACTTTTTAATTTGAAGGATTTTAAAGAGGGCCAAAAATCAAGAGGCAAATTTCCATAAAACATGTAGATGTAGTACTAGTTAACAAAGTAGAAGAATTTGAAACAGATGTGCCTATAGAGGGAAAAACAAGGCATCACCACACCTCTTCATTATGAAGTTGATTAATAAAATAATTGAATCTTTGATCAAATGTGCCAACAGAGGTCACATGTCCCCAAAATGCTTTATCCATATTTCTTGTGCTGATAAAAACTACACAAAATGTAAGTCAAATTTTATATCAGGGATTTATTCCTTTGGATTTCCTTTTCGACCAACCCTGACATTAATCTCCTACACAATACAGAGGAAGCATTAAGGGCAAACGATCCATGAAAGAAAATACTGACCACCAGTTTATCACCTAATCAGAAGATTACTTATGGTGCTTGATATCCTCTCTAACCATCTTGCAACCCCGGAGGCATGTTAGTTTCCAACACCACCTCAATTAGAAGTAGGATTCCCATATTATGTGACATTCAAACAGGAGATTGGTACCATTCTAACTACCAATGAAGCCCAGCCGGTGAAGAATCACGGCTAAGATGAGCATGCATATTGCCAGAATCATACCAGGTTTCCCAAGCAACCAGCTCTTTGCCTTCTTTGCACTTTCTGCTCCTTTCTGGATCCTATCTACCCAGCGCATCTGCACAATGTAGTCAGGGGTAAAACGTCATTTTAATGGCAAAGGTGTAGACGTTATGTTAAAGAAATATTAAGACATATGTTTATCATCCCTACATGCCAAGTGCTACACAGCCAAAAGATAAACAGTATTAGTAACAACAAGCTTACCATTCTATCCAAGTCTTCTGGCGATAAAGATGACATAGCTTGTTGAGCTTTTTCAGCATCTTCCCGAGAAAGTTTCAACCCAAACTGTTCACTCATGTTGGCCATCATGTCTGGGCTCATGTTTTTCATCATTGATGCGAACATCTGCCCAGTTCACAAATAACAAAATATTAATAAAAAATTTGGGGCAATGCAAGCTTTATAAGAAGACAGTCTTGCAATTGAGAAGGACATTATTTTATCAGTTAATGCAAATATCAATTTAAGCATTAAAAAGTAAAAATTGAAAATACTCGTCCCTTGCAATGGAAACTAAAACTATTCCTTGTTTGCAATAACCTGAACGGTTTCAAAAGGCACGGAACTAGAAAGATGACTTAACATGACGCTAAGCAAAATAAGAATAATATCAATAATAACAATAGAACCCCCCCCCCCCCCCCCCCAATATAGCCAAAAAAAAAAAAAATTCATACCTGCCGCATAGCTGGATCTTTCATTTGGTTTCTCATCTGTTCTTGCAAATCAGCGGTTGATGTTGGAAAACTTGACTGAGCATTCATTGAATTTGGAAAATGACTAGAAGAACTGGTTTGACCAAAGCCATTACTCTCATTGGTTGTAGATTCTGTCTCAGGTTCTGCATATTTTACCTTGGCATCTGAACCTAGTCTGCCACTGTTTACAGCTGTTGATGTGGGAATAGAATCTTTCCCTTTCAAAGAAGCTGCCATTTCAAACATTTTTTGAAGCTCTTCTGGCGGCATCTTGGCCATCATTTCACTTGCACTTTTAAGCATGTCAGGTGTCACGTTTGGAGGAATAGATCCAGGTCCAAATCCATTTTGCAAAGGACCTGTATATGAATTTTCCCCGTGTAATGAAGAAGCCATTTGAACCATTTTTTGTAGCTCTTCAGGTGACATCTTGCTGATCATATTGGAAGCAGTCTTAAACATGTCTGGTGACACCTCTCCTACTTTACCTCCACTCATAGCAGCAAGGGTGTCGGGATCAGCATTGAACATGAACTTCTGAAATGATCTGCTAATCAAAAAAGGAAATGAGAGGATTGAATATTTGCGACCCTTCCAATAATAGGGCGCAAGAAATAGCAATAGTAAAGAACATGGAATTTCATGATTAAATATGGATTATAGAAAAGTCAGTTTTGTTTCTGTGGTTTGGAACATGCATATTGTACCCACATGATTCATTTAATCCTCCGGTTTTGCTTCTAGCAGAAATAATTATAAAGTTCATAACCTGATATACATCCCCAAACCACATGTCAAGGTGGACTGTATGCGTTCATTACCACTATCATGGGACTACTGAAAATAATGCTGCTAAGACTCAGCTTAAACAGAGAAACATTAAGAAAGCAGAACCAATAAGTTTTCGACGAAAAATCTTATTTTTCTACAGTTAAAACTGATATAAAGTTAACATCAATGTATATCAAAGCTCCTTAAACATGATCCTCAATTTCAAGTTTCAGCATGTTTGGTTCATTAATTGAATATTTGATTTTAGAAGTAATTGTTGAATATTTGACATATCCCGTCAGAGGACAGGGTATGGCCTTATGATACATGAATGAAGACTGCCGACTAGACAATTACAAATTAAGGAAAACTAACCTCATTGCTTCTGGATTATCCTTTAGTGCCTGAAGGCACTCAGAATTGGTTGTCAAGTCTGCAACCTTTTTCCCATTCTCACTCTTAGGGTATCCACTACTTTCTTGTGGTTGTTTCAATGAATATTCAGTAGATGAACTTTTCACATTAAAAGAAGAGGTGCTTGGAGCTTCTTCAGTTATTTCTTCAATTACCACTCCTGTGAAATAATGAGCAAACAGAAGTGTAAATAGCTGAAACAAGAGAAGATATGAGACAGTAGCCATAAAGAAATGCAAAAGCAATTATGATAAACTTACCTCGAGGTGCCTGATGATTGCCTTCTCTAGCCAATCTTTCCTCGGCATCCCTGCGTCAATAATTGCATCCATAATTGAAATCAGTAACCACCATTGCTCATTTAACAAAAACAGCCCTTTTATCAGCTTTACAAACACCATTTAACAACTAATCCATATACCACATGAATCTAAATACGAAGTTCTTCTTTTAATCAAGATATAATTTTAAAAACAAAAACAATATATGGACCTAGTATGTAATCCCATCCAATGATAATCATAGCAGGCAGATCTTGGCGCATAAACCAACTTTATGAGTAAATGCAGCTGACTAAAATTTAACCTTGTTTACGCAATGTGAGTCAAATAAATTCCTACCTCAATACATCTGCTATTGTTTCATCATCAGGTGAAACTTCATGTGCTCTGGTCAAGTCTGAGACGGCCTCCTAATAAGTTTTTAAAAAGGTTGGTCAGCAAAGCAAACAAATAATCAGATTATTTAGAAATCAAAAAAATATTACTAAAGATGTAAATCAGCAACCATTGATGACAACCCACAAGCATATAAAACTTACTTCTAATTGGCCTAGTTCTTTATATGCTTGACCTCTTCGGTAAAGAGCTTTGACATTCTTCGCATCATATGACAAAACCTGAAAGTAAAAATATGTAATTTTAGCTAGAAAGAAGATAGACGATCACAAGCTATGAAATATTAATAATATATAGTATAACTTTAGGATACAATTCAAAATAGAAACCTATTATGTTGTACTGATAACAGAAAAAAAGAAATAAAAAAAAAGATGACATTTCATACCTCAAAGCCTTCTTTTATACACTCATCATATTGGCTTGTTTTCAAGTAACAGGACATCAAATTCAGAGAGCAAGCCAGTAAAAGTGTTCTTCCTTTGGCCGATGGAATTCCTTTCAGGTTGTTCTTTGCCTAAGATTGTAAAAGAGACAATGAAGATTCTAATTAATATGAAAAGAATGTGAAGCTAAACTACAATGTACTTAAAATAATTAAAAAAAAAAACTGCAAGAATTTATCTCATAATTGGAAAAAAGACCAAAGATAACACTGCAGGCTTACAAGCAAATATTTCTCAGAGGCATCACCAAACTTCCCCTGCTTATGAAGTTCATTCCCCTGGAAATTTAAATAGACAATACACCAATATCAGATGGCAGTTAAATAAGATATAATAGTAAGTGACCAAAAAAAAAACAGCACATATGATGTGGTTTTAGATGGCAATAAATCACCTGATTCTTCAACATCTGAGCTGCACTTAACTCATAAGTTATCTGAGAATCAGCACGGGCACGCATGGAAGCTATCTCCTCAGGCGATGCATTGGCCATTTTCTCACCAATCTCAGCCATCTCCTCAGGACGTGTGTGCTTTAACTGTTCTGCAGCATGTCTTAAATCCTCTGGCGTCATGTTCTTCATACTTTCTGAGGCCATTCTCATCAAATCAGGATTAGACATCATCTGCAATGCCATTGAATCCGAGATAAGAGAAAGAGTTAATGTAAATTGCAGTAAATAAAATGCACAAACCAATATCAATATACAAACAGATTAATTCTTCAATTTCAGTTCTTTCAATGCGGCGAAATAGTAAACGTACTATCATTTCCAAGTTCGGCTAAAATCCATCACTTATTACTAAACATATCAAATTATGGCTAAATTAATTTTACTTCAAAATCCCAAGTTGTAATGAAATTCAGATATAATAGCAGACTAATCAATTTTGCACCAAAAGAGAACTTGATTAAATTCCATGAAAAAAGGTCATTAAATTAAAAAATTAAACATGACTTACAACTGCTCAATCGAAAATCAGAGACTATCCAAATGATTAGTTAACCAATAAAAAAGCAATCGCGCTTTTAATTTCATGAACGAAAATTAAAATTAAAATCAAAATTGAAACCCAACATAAATTCCAACAGAAAATGAAATACCCAAATTGAAAAAGACATCAAACTTACCAAATCCTACAGGGGTTTGGCAATTCTGATAAAAAAAAATCAACAATGCTTTTTTTTTTTTTTTTAGAATTATATAAAAAAGAAGATATAGAAAATTGAACCTGTTGTTGGATCTTGGCTAACTCAGCGGGTGACATCCGACTCATCTGTTCCTGAGCGATTCTAAACAACTCAGGATCCATCATTCCATTGAACATTCTTGGCAACTTTATTCTTGCAAAATCTTTGAGAAGATCAAATTTATAAACTCAATTGAAAACAAGTATAAGAAACTAAAGGATGAGACAAACTCGATTTGGTAAAGTGGAAAAACGAAAATTTAATGAAGGGAAGGTAGGTCTGGTTTATTCTGGATATTGATGCTTAATTTTAATTTCTAGTTTCTAGAATAAAAGCTAGAAAGGGGGAGAGAGAAGGAGGTCGCCCACCAAACGTGAATCCTAGAAGGGGCTTGAAGGAAGAGTCGAATATGCTATACTTCCATAAATTACATCGATGCCTCGTCGGCCTGTCGGCTTTTTTAAATGTTTTGGAAGCTATGCCAAATTACCAATCGTGGTAGCACTAGCAATTAGCATTTTTATTTTTTAAAACTTCTTTTTAAGATAAGCCATTGGCCAATCAAATTCATATTATGTGGAATTTTATATATACAAAAAAATGAATATTATGGTATTCCACTAGTTCTTCTACTCGGATTTAAGAAATTTTTATTGGAGGAATAATATTTAAGAATTGTGATTGATGTTTATAAACAAATTCATATAATGTTATATAATAACCATAATAATAAGGTTATATAGTAAGCTTGCATAATCTTTGAATTATATATTGTAGTATATAAACATCGTCGGTTAATTTAATTGAGTGATGTAACTTTAACTATAAAAGAGTAAGATTTACTGTTTTTTTTATAACCTAGAGGCGTTTTTTAAATAAAACAGCACCGTATTAAATCATGACTTGAAATTTTTTTTTTGAAAGGCAAACTTGAAACTTTTATTGATAAGAGGAAAAACTCCAAGTACATCACAAAGAACACGTTGGTTAATTTAATTGAGTGATGCACTGATGTATGTTAACTTTAACTATAAAAGAGTAAGATTTACTGTTTTTTTTTAATAATCTAGAGGCGTTTTTTAAATAAAACAGCACCATATTAAATCATGACTTGAATTTTTTTTTTTTGAAAGGCAAACTTGAAACTTTTATTAATAAGAGGAAAAACTCCAAGTACATCACAAAGAACACCAGTAAAGAAAACCAGACAAGCTACATAACTAGGCTAAAACACCAGCCACACCCAACACAACAGGTAACAAGGCAAAGAAAACCAAACACTTAACCAAAGTTAATCAACACATTAGATCCCCTATCAATACTGGATTTTGCTAAACCATCCGCCATACCATTAACTTCTCTATAGACATGCTTAACAGACCAGCTCTTGAGCTTCTTCTTTAGCCCCTCGATCTGATATAAAATCTGCCTAAATCTCCAAGGGACTGTTTCCTTGTTATTCACCCATTTTACTACATTTTGTGAGTCACTTTTAATAACAAGTTCCTTCTCCTCAGCCCAAACCGACGCAGCAAAAATTAGAAAAGCTTCCTTTATAGCCATAAACTCAGCCATATTTGAATCAGCAATACCGATTGGCTTGGAAAAGATCAGCTTGATGCAGCCACTTTCATCTCTTAGAATTCCACCGATTCCTGCCTCACCAGGCTGCCCCCTAGCCGACCCATCCACATTGAACTTCAGCTGACCAAAATTTGGTGAACTCCAACTCATAAAAGGTCTCATGGTTGTTTGACCACCATCCAACTGAACCAATTCTGGAAACTTGTAGTAATCAATAAAACCAGCTGATCTTGGTCATTTTGCCTTACACCAGAAAGCAATTCTGCAGCCAACAATTTCAACCATCTAATTCACATCATACTCTTTGCCATTAAAAATAACATCATTCCTAACAGTCCATGTCGTCCACATAATAGCATAAAAAACCATTTTCCAAACCAAATTTCGACTAAAATCCATCCAAACTTCCAAAATAGTCCGAACATCATCGGGCATAATAAAACAAACACCCCATTTTTTACAAAAAAAACTGCCATACCTGCCATGCCAATTTACATTTCAGAAAGAGGTGAGCCACAGTCTCTCGTTCGTCATTACAAAGTGGACATCCAGCATCATCAACAGACAATAATCCTCTATCAACCAAAATATTCTTAACAGCAATTCTCCCTTTCAGAACCTGCCAAAGAAATAATTCCACTTTTGGAGGGACGATTCCCATCCAAACTTTCTTCCAAAAAGGATCAAGGAAGCCATTATGCAGCTTAGTAGCCTTGTAAAACTCTTTAGCATTGTAGTTGCCAGATGAAGAATATTTCCAAACTAACTTGTCTCTAAAATCCAAAGAAATAGTCACCTTATCCAATACCGTCATCAAATTTGCCCATTGTTGCTCTTCCCATCCAAATAGATTACGCCTAAGTTGAATACTCCACACCCAATTGTCTTCCACCCATTCACCAAACTCACAGACCTTACCAGATTTATTCAAGGCCAGCGCAAAAATTTTAGGAAACAATACTTTTAAAGAACCTTCACCAATCCAAGTATCTTCCCAAAAGTTGATCCTCTTCCCGTTACCAAGCACCATCCTCATACCCTCGGCTAACAAAGAGGTCTCATCATTTTCCACATATAATGGTTCAATTATCTTCCACCAAAGTGAAGAACATCTCCTTTTACAAATACCCCTAGGAACAAGAGAATCATTATGTATAAAATGCTTTTCCACCAAGACTCTCCTCCAAAAGCTAAACTCTTCTTCACTGAATCTCCATATCCACTTATTAAGTAACGCCCTGTTCAGCTGTTCTTGTGTTTCAAATCCACAATACCCAAACCACTAACTCCTTTGGGGCTGCAAATAGTGTTCAAGTCCACTAAATGCATTTTCCTTTTCTCCGAAGCACCACTCCAAAGAAATTTACGCTGAATCTTGTCAAGAATCTCCTTCACTCCTTGCGGCATAGGAAATAAGGACACGAAATAAATAGGAAGGCTAGTTAAAACTGCTGTTATCAATACCACACGCCCGGCCATAGACAAATGTGTCCTTTTCAATGTAGATAACCTGTTCTGAAATCTATCAATTACAGGTTTTCATACAGCTTTCGAACGAGGATTAGCACCCAATGGCAAACCCAAATAATTGCACGGAAGAGATTCCACAGAACACTGTAGTGAATTAGCCCAATCAAGAAGAATTTGCTTGTCAACCCCAATCCCACACAATCTACTCTTACCAAAAATAATCTTGAGACCAGACATAAATTGAAAACAACGTAAATCCTTCCCACATTACGAACCTTCTCAAAAACAGGTCTACAAAAAATGATCGTGTCATCAGCGTACTGCTGCAAAGACACTTCCAAATCATTTCCACCCACTTTTATACCTTCTAACAATGAATTGGAAACAACATTCCTAATCATCCCAGCAAACATCTCTCCAACAATGTTAAATAACATCGGCGAAAGCGGACAACCCTGTCTCAGCCCACGACTCAGCTTAAATTGTCTACTTGGTGAGCCATTAACCAAAATGGAAAGCGAAGCAGTAGAAACACAAGCCATAATCCAATCAATCCACCTCTGGCCAAAACCCAATTTCCACAAAGCAAACCTTAAAAACCCCCAATCAACACTATCATACGCCTTTTCAAAATCAACTTTGAAGAAGACTCCACCAATCCCATCTTTTTTTCATGACGTCAATTGTCTCATTTGCCACTAAAAAACAGTCAAGAATCTGCCTCCCTTTGATAAACGCAAACTGATTCGGCCCAATGATTTCCTCCATCACCATACTGAGTCTCCTAGCCAAGACCTTTGCAAGAATTTTGAAGATACTGCCAACAAGGCAAATGGGTCTGTAATAAGTAATTTTGATAGGATTTTCACACTTGGGAATCAGCGTAATAAAAGCAGCATTGATTCTCTCATCAAACTCCCCTGTTTCAAAGAACTTGACAAAGCACTTCACAACATCCCCCTTAACAACCTCCCATAATTTTTTGAAAAAATTAATATTGAACCCATCCGGCCCCGGAGCTTTACTGCCATCACAGCTCAAAACAATGGTCTACTATTTTTAGCCATGTGGAATTGTTTTGCCGTGTGGATTGTTGATCTGGAGATGGCTCATTTGTGTGTCGTTAAAAAAAGGAGCTATTTGGCTAAAATTAAAAATTCATGAGTGATATTGGCGAAAATAAAAATTGGGGGACTTATTTGACCGTTTTGAAAAAATTAAGGGGCCAATTTGCTCATTAAGCCAAATTGGTTATTTAGCCTTATTTCTTAATTAATTGTTAAAAATTATATTCAACGGCCATTATTACTATATAATAATTTATATACCCACTTCTTCTAACATCATGTTACAATCAATTATCTATAATATCGCAAGGATCTCTCCAGGCAATTTGAAAGTAGAGATCTTATAAGCAAACTTTTTGGGAAGGAAATTGATGTGCGCAATGCTTTATAGCTTGTGAAGGGAGTAGTGAATCATTTTGTATCTGATTAATTATATGGCATTATGGCTCTTTTATATGCATCGACCCCTCTAGCATGTAATGCAGCAGGGTATATCACTACAGAAAAATAGTAAAATAGCAGCGTTTTTAAAAGCCGCTATTTAGAATAGCAGCGTCTGATAAGGCGCCGCCAGAGGCGTCGCTATAAAAAATGCCGTTATTTTGCGGCGTCTTGAATAAAAACGCCGTTATATTATAACGACATCTAAACGCCGTCATATAGAGGCGTTTAGACGCCATCATATAATTTTTCCGAAAGCACTAAGTTTTTTTTTTTAAAAAAAAGAATTATATATAGCAACGTTTAGACGCCGCTATTTAGAGGTGTCTAGACGCTGCTATTTAGAGGCGTCTAGACACTGCTATTTAGAGGCGTCTAGACGCCGCTATATTAAAGTGTTTTTAAAAAAATCTCAAATTAAATATAACGGCGTCTAGACGCTACTATATTTAAGGAATTTTTAGATATAGCGGCGTTTCATTGCACAAATGCCGCTATTTCAAAAATAATTCTTTAAAAAAAATAAATTATGTGCTCATAGATATAATATAAAAAATTTTAATTTATTACTTTAACATCCACCTAACAATTGTATGATCCATTCAATTATGACTAAAAAGGACCAAAAAAAATTTAAACTTGGATGAAACTTCCAATCTTCTTTCCTATCAAATTGAGATAGAATTTGCTTCATGAAAAGAGTTGCTTCAAAGCATTAGCTTCATCAACTGAGCCAGTATTAAAAGTATCTGAAGTAGTCTTTTTGTACCTTTCAATTGTTGCTTTAACACTACAAATTAAATACATTGTTAATTACTACTACATATAAGTAATTCAAAGTTATAATATGTAAGCTTTGCCAGCAACACATATAAACATATTAAGAATTCCTCTGACCTTTATTCAATAGCTGGCTCATATAGTAAGATAAAAGCCAGTCACAAAGACATGTCTCATAAAGAAGCTGTTAGAAAAAATTACTTGTCAATATCAGAATTATAATATAATAATTTAATCCTGCACCAGAAGAAGTGGATTTCATTCTACGTAGGAGAAAAGTTGGAATAAAGAATAGATACTTGAAATTCACCGCAAATTGAAAGATTATATGGGGGAACATAGGCTATACTTTAAAAAGATCAATTGGGAAAGCAACACCACCAAAGAAATATGCAAATATTATCAGCAAAATCAAATACCTTCTTGTCGCAACGTGCGGGTCTGGGGTACGAACCCTACCGTTTAACGACTTAAAGAACTTAAAACTAAAGGGAGTCGCCACTAATCTTTTTTAACTTAGGTGTGATTAGCCACCTATCAGATTATTAGGCCTAATGTTAACCCTAGCTTGGCGAAGGTAACACTAAACCTAATAAATGGTCTACTAACCAGAGTCCTAAGGGTTCGGGAGTCGGGTACACGTGGGGAAGAATTAGCACCCCCACGACGCCCGTCAAAAGACGGCACTGACTAGTCTAGACTTAACTATGGGTTTCCAAGTTTGGTTGTCTCCTATCTTTAAATATATTCATGCCATTTGACTCTTTTATACTTACTAAATTACTAATTAACATACTCTTCTCTCCTTTTTATTAACTACCATTTTTTACTAATTATCCTCTTCTTGCTGGTTATCATTTTTCTTTTGCTACTTTTATCATTTTTACTCTTTTCTTACTCTTTTTACTAATTACTCTTTTCTTACTCTCTTTTTTTTTATCACCACTTTTTACTCTTCTTTTTTTCTTATACTGACTACCATTTTACTTTTTGAATTACTAATCGCCTTTTACTCTTTATTGATTACTATTGCACTTTTACTAATTACCATTTTGCTCTTACTGGTCACTATTTTACTCTTACTGATTACCTTTTTACTGATTACTATTTTACTCTTTACTGATTACCTTTTAATGGTTACTATTTTACTCTTTACTGATTATCATTACCTTTTACCCCTTTTTTTACTGATTACCTTTTACTATTTTACTCTTTACTTTTTACCATTATTCTTTACTTTTTATCATTTTACTCTTTACTAATTACTTCTTACTGATTATTCTTTACTCTTTACCATTTTTCCTTTTACTGATTACTATTTCACTCCCTTGAACTTAATTACCATTTTACCATTTTTTTTTACTGATCACTAATTTTACTTTCTCCCTTAAGTACCAATTTACTGATTAATCCCTTGACTCTTAATTTATTGATTTACTGATTACTATTTTTACCTTGACTCTTCATTATTAATTTTACTGATTACTATTACTTTGACCCTTGATTATCGATTTTACTGATTACTATCACTTTGACCCTTAATTATCGATTTTACTGATTACTATTACTTTGATTCTCAATTACTTAATTCACTGATTACTATTACTTTGACTCTTAATTTTTGATTTTACTGATTACTATTACTTTGATTCTCAATTACTTAATTCACTGATTACTATTACTTTGACTCTTAATTTTATTGGGGTACTGGACTTTTAGTGCATGGATGCATATGATGCATGTTTTTCCCAGTTAAATGTATTTTTACCAAATAATTATACGAGGAACACCATTTGGGGACCCGCCACTCATACTGGCTAAAACCCCCATTTGGATGCTCCAAGCCTAGGAAACCCAAATTGAGACTGACAAAGATTGTCAAAGTCCCAATTAATCATTCCATCATCGGGTCCAATTCATTATTCTCAAATGGCAAAGCATAATAATAATAGTAAAGAAAAATGAACATGGATGCATATGAACCCTATCACCCCTTATATCCAAATTTATTTCATTAAACACTAAAACCATGATATACAAATTCAAGCCCAAATTATTAAACATCGGGCCCCAAAATGAAGCCCGCAAAACCAACCATACATAAATCAAGATAATAGTAAGACCTAATTAAAGGTAAAAACTTAAAGCCCAAATCACATAACGTAAAAAGCCCAACACTTAATCTAAGGGTTCATAGTTCAATCCTAACCCTATGACCGGGCCCTATATACCAAATTCAAGATACTACATTTTGAAAATTTACTAATTAACCTACTTGAATTGCTTAGCAAAGTTATGTACATTTAACATGGGATTATTAACCACTTGGTTCAGTCAAGAGATTTCTCTAGCTAATCTTGTTTTAAGAAATACCAAATTATTCTATAGGTATCAATCTTTTCTTCCCTCCATGAATTCATCAAGGTTCAACATATATTATTCAAAAGTTTAATTTTTTTATTATTAAGATTGCCTAAATTCAACATTTGTTGTTCAAAAGATCCAATATTTCTTATTAAAATCAACAAAGATCAATATTTACTATCAAAAACCTGAGTTTGATTATCTAAGTCACTAGAATCCGGTTTTTATTACCTAAAAATCCAACTTTCATCGTTAAAATCTAAGCTTTAAACTAGACCTTCAATTTTCAACACCAAGATTGCATTTTTATTGGATATTTTCAACTATAACGGATTCAAAGCGAAAGAACCAGGCAAAGGGTCCAAGATTCATGACCCAAACAAACCAGGCCCGCAACTGACATATCAAAACATAATAAGTCAACAAGGAATAAATTCAGGCAAAGATAGTAACTTAACCAAAGCAAAAAAAAAAAAAAAAAAATCGAACCTTCTTTCTTTCTTCTCCTTTCAAATTCCCCTTCCCTCTCCGTTACTTCTCCAACCCTAACAGGCTAAAGCGCTGCGATCTCGTGTTTCAAACTCACACAACCGAAAAGGCTCCTCCTTTTCCCTCGCAACCGAAAACCTCGGCCCCCAAATACCCAGAAAAAAAGTGAAACTAACCCAACCCGAAAAGAATGAACCTCGACTCCGATTCCGGCGAACAAACCAACGCCGATTATCAAAACCCCCTCTTTTCTAGGTTTATACGCGAAACCGACACAAAAAGACTCAAGGCGATAACTTTCATATAGATCTGAACCCAAAAAGGCCCTCTACCAAAACGGGAAACAAGAAGAAGAATGGAACGACACTGACGGACCGATCAAGGTAATTTCTTTTGCTACTTTTCTGTCACAATTCACTAAGAATCCCTAGCGTTTTTCTTTTTCTTTAAACTCTCCAAGAACAGACCTTTCCAGAACCCTAAAAATTTTCACCTCTAAAACCCTAGAACCAAACCCTAAATCTCGAAGATTGTGCCCCCCACCTTGTGTCGAAAAAACTAGCTTATAAAGCCCATGAATCTCTGGTTACAACCGTCGATTCTGCTCTTTATCCAATGGTCCTAAATTTTGGCTTCGTTTCCCGATATTGACCTTGTCTCTGCTATTTCAAGTTGTTTCTGATGTGTACCATGAGTCTGCAGGGCAAATGGGTATAATTCCTTCTTTTGTCTGCATTCTCCATAGCCAGGTCATCTTTTCCAGGTACGGTTCAATTCCTTGCTCTTACCATTTTACCGTTCACATGATTTTTCTTTTTGACTCGTTAAAACTACTGATGTGGTCTTCTTTTGTCTTTAAGCTGCTGAGGTGGTCCAAATGACCCAATTGGAGGGTGCCACGTTGGTAAACATACTTGCCTTAGCCCTTTGACTTTTCTGATGTTCATTATTTTACACTTGCTTTGTGGGAATTTTCGCTTGATTCTCCTGGATTGGTATTTTGCTGGGGATTTGGGTCATGGTTAAATCAAACTTTGGAGATTGGGTGCAGTGTGTGCTAGTGTGTGTTGACCCTTATTGAATTGAGACTGTGACTAAATGTTGCTTAGTATAGTGTGTGCTAGTGTATTGATTCTTATTGAATTGAGACTGTGACTAAATGTTGCTTAATGTGGATGCCCTGTTTTTGCTGAATTGATCTTTACTTGAGCTTGTGCTTGGATGTTGAAAAGCAAGTCTCTTGGGAGTCTGTATTGCAAGTCTGCAATGTATCTGTCTTTTGATTATTGCCCTTATTCCCAGGTAGTTTTTGGACGATACCATAATGCTAGAGTACTAGGTTCTTTTCTCTCGATGAATGAAATGCCTTAACTTGAATGTTCGTGTCTACTGTTAAAAAAATGAATGTAAAAGAATAGGAATGCCATGAATTTGACGATGTATGCTCTGTTCTGATGACTTGATAAGCCCTTACTGGCTTTCCGAACTCATGTGGTCTGTCAAGCTTGTCTTCTCTTTCACTTCCGACTTTGGCCTTGCTTATTGTCTTTCCTGTTCTGAGTTGTAATGCCTGCACATTTATCTTTTAATCTTGCTGATTTGGCCTTGTTTCATTTTGTCTTCCTTGTTGTAACTCATCATGTAGCTTTTCATTCTAATATTTTTCCCATTTTTTTAGCTTTTCCTTGCACTTTCTCATACCTAATACATTTGCTTTTGTCCTCCTTGTGGCTTCATTGACAATTCGAGAATGAGGCCAAATCTCATTCCTCGTGCTTCATGTTGCCCTAAAGCTCCTTTTCCCAAGCGCATATATTATTCAATCAACTCATTTGGTGTGTACACTAACTAATAGTGTGCACGCTTCTATTTCCTTGGGAAACATTCCATTTTTTGTATTCCCTCTTGCAGGTTATGAGGTCATAGTCTTTGGGATTCTTGTGCTTGTAAACCATTGAAGCAGCCATGGAGAAAGAAGGAAAGTCAAGAAAATGTTTAAAGGACAAACCAGAGGAAAACAATTGATAACTAGGCATGTAAATTAAAACCTATTCGTGAGTGCTAATGCACAATGTAAAATGAAATGTAAATGGTTTTTTTTTTTTTTTGTATTTTCAAACTTTGAGTGTGAGTGATGCATGAAATCATGTAATGCATGTTGTTATGCCATATGAAATTATTTCACATTCTAATATGTCTTCTAAATTATGGTATTTGACTTAAAGAAATTAATTAGACATGCCAAGTAAAGAAAAAAGTGTTTTAGTAATCAAAATACAAAATCCCATTTATGCAATACCTAACTAAATACTAAATTGAGGGTTAATTAACCCATGGGCTAAACCGGATTAAATTACTACAAAGCTAAATTACTAAGTGAGTGTAACAATACCAAATTACTAAATGAAAATGCAACTATACTAATTGAAAACACCATAATGCCAAATCACTAAATGAAAATATGCAAAAACTCCAAAAGTATACACTAAGATTCTTTCAATTTTTCAATGCAATCTAGATAATCTAAATGAATTAGCTAATCAAATTGAAGGTGAACTTAAAAATGACTAAAATGCCCCTGAGTGCAAAAATGACCAAAATGCCCCTGGGTGAAAAAATGACCAAAATACCCTTGGGCGACCCTAATGCTGAATAAGAAATGAATTTATTTAAATTAAAGGACACAGGACAAAAATAGGTGTCTACACTTCTTTATCGCCTTAAGCTAGCTGCTCATTCAACAAGTATCTGCGTTGTTCACCGCTTATCTTTTCCTCAATTGCTTTAGTTTTCAGAACATCTCTTAGGGTCGATATAACCTCAAATGTTGTTGCCTTTATAACATCATCATCCTTGTTAAAAGGTTTTTCCTGCGTGATATAAAACACAGTGAATCACTGGATTTCATACCCAGACCTGTCATTACTATGCTTTAAATGATAACATATGGGTAGCATACCTTGATATGATCAACTTTGACAGTAAGGGGACTTTCACTGACCTGTAAAGAAACCATGTATTTGTGTTCAGAAAGTTTTGCATTTAAAAAGATTAAGTATGTAGGTAGGACAGATAATTTTAAATAAACATCAAATTCTGAAATCAAAATAACAGATTCAAGTATGTCTCTAGCTGCCATTTAAATTATTGTATATAACACTAATCAAGATAGAGGAGCTTATTTTACTAAAAGAAGAGCAAGAAAAGAGGATACCTGGGCTCTCTGCAAATTCTCCCATGCGTTGATCTTTGCTTCATCCGCTTGCAACCTGAAGACCAATTTGAATCTTCTTTTAAGAAAGCCTTTTTATACCCAATTTTAATGGGATATGGCAGGACATGAATCAAGAAAACTGCAAGTAAAAAATTTTTGCAATCCACCAGTAGAGCAAATGAAAACGAAGAGAGGGGAAATGAATTACCGAATGTCCTTGCCAAAAAGGAAAATAAATAATTGATGAATAAATAACAAAAACTCACCATCGTTGGATAGAAGAAAGGGTAGTTAAGATTTTAGGGTTAAGAAACTCTTTAAATGCCTTTATTTTTCCCTTCCTAAGTATGGAATTGTTTCTAGAGAGTTAATTCGAGAAAAAGAGAAGAAGATAGCTTTCAATTTTTCTAGGGTTTCAAACACAAAATTTGGGGCTTCTCGATCCTTCTTGAAAACTGAACCATGGAGTTTAAGGGAGAGGGAGAGTAGAGCTCAATGGTAAAGTTTCGAGCTCAATGATAAATAAATGGTTTAATTCAGAAGTTCTAAATCTCTAGGAGAAGCGAAGAGAAGGAAAGGGGAAAGAAAAAAGAAGACATAAAAATTTCAGTTTTTTCGGAAGTGAGGGGGAAAATAATCGAGCAAAACTCCGAGAAATTAAGGTTTTGAAGAAGCAAACCGCCAGAGGGAGAGCAAAACTCCGAGATATTTAGATGACTTAGCGGGGTGAAAAGCGGCATGAAAAGCCTGCAAGTGGTGGATATGGATGTCGAACTATGAAGAAGAAGAAGAAGAAGAAGAAAGCTAGGGTTTCGACTGAGAACGAACGAAGTAAATCGAGGATTTCTTGAGATAAGAAGAGAGGGAGGAAAAGAATAGTGATGAGAGGAAGATGGATAACCTGGGCATGGATTTCGAAGAAGGGATTTTGGAGGTTGTATTTGACAGGATTTTGAGAAGAAGGGGGAAAGAAATACATGAGGCATTTCGAAAAAAGCCTTGGGAAAATGTTAAAAGGAAAAAAAAGACTTAGCTTACGCCTTACAGTGCCAAAACGATTTACTAAAAACACATTTTTTTTATATGGCGACGTTTAAACGCCGTAAAATATGGTGGTGTCTTGAAACTTAGATGCCACCATTTAGCGGCGTTTAGGACCTTAGACGCCACTATTTAACGGTGTTTAGTGTCTAGACGCCACTATGTCTAGACGTCGCTAGTTTTTAGGCTTCATTTTTAGGTTTTATTGCATTTCTCCGAAAAAATTACGTATGGCGGCGTTTCGTGCCTCAGACGCCACCATTTAGCGGCGTTTAGGGTCAAGACGCCGCTATTTTTTAGACTTCAGTTTTACTCAATTTACATTTATCCGAAAAGAATAAATATGGCGGCGTTTTGTACTTCAGACGCCACCATTTAGCGGTGTTTAGGGTCAAGATGCTGCTATTTTTTAGACTTCATTTTTACTCAATTTACATTTATCCGAAAAAAATAAATATGGCGGCGTTTTGTACTTCAGACGCCACCATTTAGCGGTGTCTTTTGCCAAGATGCCGTTATATTCAATTTTAGAGAATAAAATCTGGATTGCTATTTACCGCCCCCCTTTTTACACTTTTGCCTTTTGTTCATATTTTGAACTTTCTAACAACTTCTTCAAACTCTCAACCTTCAAACCCTAAACTTCATTTCTAACAACTTCTTCAAACTTCATTTTTAACAAATCTTCAAATTCATTTTCCTTCATTTTAATCATAAACTAATTAAATACTAATTAATAATAAACTAATTAGATACCAATTAAACATAAACCAATAAACTAAGTAATTTTAATTAACTAATTAAAACTAATCATAAACTAATTAATATTTAAAATTTAAAAAAAAAAAATGGCCGAGCCGCCCAAACTGGGCGGCTAGCCATGGTCAAGGCCGCCCAGTTTGGGCGGCTCGGCCATTTTCTTTCTTTTAAAAAAAAAAATTTTAATATTTTTTACATCAACCCACGTTATCGTCTATTTCCGGAATTCTCGGCTTGTTTCACGTTAGTAATTAATATGTTTTTGGAGATTTCAGAGGATTTGAAATATTACAAAATGGAGTAAAGGGCAAAAGCGTCAAAAATTATAAAAAGGGGGGGCGGTATTTAGCAAAAGGGGGACGGTAAATAGCAAACCCCGAATAAAATAGCGGCGTTTGACAGACGCCGCTAAATAAACGCCTCTATCTTAGTTTTTTTTATAGTGTATGTGCTATATGTATCGAACTATTTGTTTTCAATTAATAAATGAAGTTCCTTTCTGTTTCTACCAGTGTTGAAAAAACCGGATCGGACCGGCTGGATGAACCGGTTGGACCGCGAATCGGTAAAGAAACCGATTCGATAATTTACAAAGGATTTCAATCGAATCGATCGGTTGAACTGGAAAAAATCAGAAACCGGTAGAAAAACGGTTCAACCTCCGATCCGGTTTTCTCAACATTAATTTCTACCAAAAGAGAGCAACCAAACAGGACTAGTACAAAAAAGTGTAAAATAGACCACAAATATTCATTTTCAACAAACCCAAATAAGGCCGTATATATTAAATAAATAGTAAATGATTAGTAATATCATGTAGTCGTCATACAATTGTCAACGGAACAATTTTATGAGTAACAATTATTGCGCACATATTTGGAGACAAGACCGTATATCATAAATTAACTGTGTACTCATTTTTTCAATCGAAGGACTTTTGACCGTTACAAATAGAAATGGAATCTGATTTTTGTTTGGATTAATTTGTTTAATTAAGTCTTTGGAATTAATTAAGAAAAAAAATTGATAGGTGGGAGAGCTGATTCGAATAAGATTAACTTGTATACATATCTGAAAAAAAAAAATCTATACCACTCTTTTTTTTGTACATAAATCTATACTACTCTTTACTGGAATACATACATGCCTATAGTACGTAGTAATAGATTCTAATCCTTGTTTAAAAACAAACCATGGAAACCATATGGCACTCTTCTATGGAATTAGAACTCTTACAAGTTTACAAGACTCGAACCCAGTACTTTTGCTTACAAAAAACAAATGTATAGGCATTTGAATTAACTAATTGTTAAAAATTCAATGGCAAATATTACTATATATATATAATAATTTATATGCCCACTTCTTCTAACATCATGTTACAATCAATCATCTATAATATCGCAGGTAGGGATGGTAATGGTGCGGTTTTTTGCGGATATCCGACTTGTTTAAAACCGTTAAAATCTGAAATCGTTTACTAAACGGTTATGGAGCGGTTTTGGATAATCGAAGCACTATCCGTTGCGATTTTGAAGCGGTTTCGGTTTTAAGGTCTTGGATAGCGGATATCCGCATAAAAACCGATTATAATCTACTAGTGGTTTTGGATAGCGGATATCCACATAAAAACCGTATAAAACCTGTTTAAAATATAAAATTGGGCTAATTTGACGGTTTTGGATTCGGATTCAGTTTTTAGACGAATATCCGCTTAATAAATGATTTTGCGATGTGAATTTGGATATTGTTAAACGGTTCGGTGCGGTTTTAGTTATTAAATTTAAAATTTTAAACTTTTTGGGATCTCTCCAAGCAATTTAAAAGAACTTTTTGGGAGGGAAATTAATGTGCGCAATACTTTATAGCCTGTGAAGGGAGTAGTGAATCCTTTTGTATCTGATTAATTATATGGCATTATGGCTCTTTAATATGCATCGACCCCTCTAGCACGTAATGCAGCAGGGTATATGTGCTAAATGTATCGAACTATTTGTTTTCTATTGATAATGAAGTTCCTTCCTGTTTCTACCAAAAGAGAGCAACCAAACAAGACTAGTACAGAAAAGTGTAAAATAGACAACATATATTCATTTTCAACAAACCCAAATAAGGCCGCCTATATTAAACAAATAATGGTTAGTAATATTATGTAGTCTTCATACAATTGTCAACAAAACAATTTTATGAGTAACAATTATTGCGCACATATTTGGAGACAAGACCGTGACATATCATAAATTAACCGTGTACTCATTTTTTTCAATCGAAGGAACTTTTGACCGTTACAAATAGAAATGTTATCTGATTTTTCTTTGGATTAATTTGTTTAATCAAGTCTTTGGAATTAATTAAAAAAAATCATGGTTGGGAGAGTTTTATTCTCATAATGAAAAAACCCGGTTTAAACAAGATTAACTTTATATATATATATATATATATACTACTCTTTATTGGACCATGTATGCCTATATAGTACGTAGTAATAGAATCTAATCCTTGTTTAAAAACAAACCATGGAAACCATATGGCACTCTTCTAGGCAGCCTAATGACTGCCATGACGTCAAGTTGTGGAGATTTGGCGTCCATAAGCAAGAATTTTGACTCATTAGTCTGCTCATTGTGCACGAAGCACATTAAATATCCATCATCTTCGTCATCATCAGATTTTGTCGTATTTTTTACAAAGAATGGCTCCCCTCCGTAGCATCCGGGTCCAAAAAGTCGTCTCCCGACTTCGTATCCGGCTTCCAAGTCAATCTTAACCACACCCGTCATTTTCATCGCCTGGTCATTGATTCCTAGATACCCAAATCGACTCTTCTTCCCAACATATTGAGGATTGACCGATCCGAACTCTAGATTTTTTCCCGAAAGAAGACTCCTCGAATATTTTTTTGTCTTCATGTCGATTGTTACCTTCTCCAATCTAATCCTGGATGTCTTGTTAAAGATATTTTCCATGGAAACTACATTGGACCCCACGAGAACAATTTCGTCATCGCCATTTTCCCAAGCATTCAGGATATGAACTGTGTTGAACCCTGGTATTTCGAACCACTGCATCTCTGAATCATCGAGAGCATTTCTTGGTATGATTCCGACTCTTGGAACTTTTTTTCCGGGTCGTAATCCACGAGCGTGCCTTTTTCCCAGCCATCGCTTTTAATGGCGCAACGAGTTAATTGAGTGTCGTGGAATAACA
>AWWV01015753.1:0-28742 GCA_001974805.1 Corchorus capsularis | reverse complement strand
ATTTGGATTATTCCCATCGACTTCCCAACGGCCCAATGTCTCAATATCACCATTTTCCGTCAAGTTTATAACGTATGGTAAATCATACTCACACATAGCAACAAGTTTGTTTGCGAAGAAGGCAAGGCTTGTGTTGGCAACTCCGGATCCTTTCGTCACATCAAATTTCTTCGTTGCTATAGCCTTAAAGAACCGAAAAATGTTAACCATCTTGTTAAGAGATGTTCCACTTGGAACGATGGGGAAACCGGCTTCTCGTTCGAGTAAATACTTGTAAGTCTTGACATAACGGCTACAATACGTCGCTTTTCCGTTGGATAATTTTAACGAATGAAGCATCCCGTCGCCGAAAAAGAAATCGAGAAGATGGCGGGGTTGGTGGTGCTGGAGATTTGGACCATTTCGGATGTAAACCCCGTTAAGAGAGAGTGGAATTTCACCCTCGATTACTTCACAATCTGTTGGCTCGAGTTCCTCAACTGGTGCGAAGTTTCCACCAAAATCATGGCTTGATGAATCCACTGGGGATATTGGAGTTTGAATGGGTGAAGAGATAATGTTAATAGCATCGTAAAGAAGCTTTTGGGAGATTGAAGAAAGAGTGGAGATCAGATTTTTCTTGGTTTTGTTGTTTGTTCCTTGTAATGTGCAGAAGATTAACAAGCTTCTTGATTGCATTTTGGTTGAAGAAATTGTAAGCTTCCTGACATCTTTGAGTTGTGGGGAGGGCCGAAGGAAACTTGTTTTGGTGGAAGCAAATGGGAAATTTTGAACAGAAACAGTAGCAATGGAACTCATTTTTTTGGGATCAAGAGAGAGCTGGCTAGCTGTTTTTCTTAATCTAATTTTTGTATTACTATTATTTTTTGAAAGCAAGTCGCAATTGGAAGCTTTACATATTGAGGGTAAGGTGGCAAACGGGCGGGTCATGTTGGGTTCGGGTTCGGATTATCGGGTTCGGGTCAGTTTCGGTTTCGGGTTTGAGTCGGGTTTGGGTTAATTTGGGTCAGATTAATTTGGGTTCGGGGTGAATTTGGGTCAGGTTAATTCGGGTTCGAGTTCTGTTTGGGTTTTGGCCAGATCATTTACCCCTTGTAATCGGGATGAATAATGTCACATCCTTTTTCAAATTTTATGTGTAATTTATTAATTTACCTTTTAAACTTATTCATATGAAAAATTATACGGCATAAATGAAATTTTCATAAATTTTCGGGTTCGGATTTTTTTCAGGTTTGAACTTTTTCGGGTTTGGATTTTTTCGGATTCAGATTCAGACGAGTTCGGATAGTTGACTTTTTCTAGTCAATCGGGTTCAAGTCAGATTCGGGATCAAATTTTCGAACAGATTTTTTTCGGGTCGGATTCACTTTGCCACCTCTAGATATAGGTGTATCCTTCTATTTGTACAAAAAAGTACGTTTGAATTGAATATATTCATTTATTTCTTTTAAAAACTTGAGGCTACCGTTGTTTTTCATGTTTTGACATTTTTTTTGGCCGTCATGTTTTGACATTTCGTTCCTCATTGTTTAGATGGACGTGTATGGTCCAGTCATGAGGACAGTTTTATTCTCATCGTCCTTGTTTTCTTTTATATTTAATCATTATTTTATTCTTTTTTTTTTTGGAATAAATCATTATTATTCATTATGTATTATATTCGTTATTACATGCCACTTAATATATATAGTCTGTAAATGGAAGATATTAATAATTTCTTTTTTTTTGTCAATAGATATATATAAATAATCTTACAGGTATAAACCATATGATTTTCTCTTAAAACACTATTTTTAGTTGATCATGATATGATGGATTATTGGCTATAATGTAGATGGAAGAAATGATTTAGATGCCTTGCATTAATTGTTAATGGACTTCGAACTCATATTATTAAAAATATAATTTTGAGAATAAGAGAGAAATATTTTTTAATATAAAATACTTTTTGAGGGTTTAATAACCAAAATTGGCACTCTAATTATTTCATTTGCAACAATTTTATTTTTTTTGACATTTAAACTCAAAACTTTTTAAAAAAAGGGATAAGTTAGTCCTTTTTTCATGGTCTGTCAGGCACGTAGAATATCCACGTCAAATGGAAATTCAGGTAGCATTTGCAATGGGCTTACATATCGAAAACTGATCGGTACCATAAAAAAATATTAAAAATTCAAAAAAAGAAAGAAAAAGAAAACAACATCCGGTGGGAAAACCCTAGCCGCTCCAGATCTATTTGATATGTCAGGTTTTAATCAGTTTTTTGAGTCGGTTGAGTCAGTCATTTTGTTGAGTCTGGCAATTGTTCAGTTTCTAGTTTGCATTAGATTGAAAACAATTTGTCTTGTCGGAATGAGTTTTCTTTCTGATCAAAGGGTGGGTGAAGGTGATCTTCGAATCAGCCACTTCTTTTTCACTGTTGAAAGCATTTTTTTGGGAGATTCACCGAGAAGCAAAAGCGATGGAGTGGTTAACATGCGAAAGATTTATGAAGAAGGTTCGAGCCTCCATATAATCATCAAGACGACTCATCTGATCACGGAGCAAGACCTAGATCTAATAGAGGAGCATTATTCTCAATCTATTGTAATTATGAATATTATCTTTATAATTTCATTGTCATAAATGAAAATTACAATCTTTTCTTATAAAAAAAAGCATCCAGTGGGAAAAAAAAATACATGTCACTACTTTAACATCCCAAGCTTTTCGACCCAATTTGGTTTGTGCCTCACGCGCCATGTCCAATTGATGACCGGACCTTATTTGAGTAATTTTTGCAACGTTGGGTCCTTATTTGAGCATTTTTTTTCTTTAAATATTTTTATTTGAACATTTTCGCAAACGTTAGGGTCTTATATGAGCAATTAGCCTTTATTTTTGTTACGTTGTCAAGTTTTTTTAAAGCAAACATATATTTAGATACACAATTTTATTGTATGTTTTTAAATATAAAGTAGAAAAAAAAAGAAGTTAGCAAAAAAAAACAAATTAAAATGCCGATTATGAAATGACTAAAAACCCGATCATTAGAAAAACTGTGGTCAGGTCATGCAAAAGCATAATTTCTTCTCTATTAAAAGTTTTAACAGGCACAGGAAAAACTAATTCCAAGTCCTTTATAAGTGGTTAGAGGTAGTAAAATGAACCCGATCCGAGAAAATCTGTCCGAAAAATTTGAATCTGAACTCGACCTGAACCCGATTGATCAGAAAAAATCAAATACCCGAATCCGAATCCGAAAAAGCTCAAACCCGAAAAAATTAGAACCCAAAAAAACCCGAACCCAAATCCAAAAATGCATGAAAATTTCATTTATGCCCTATAATTTTTCATATGAATATGTTTAAAAGGTAAATTAATAAATTACACATAAAATTTGAAAAAGGTAATGACATTATTCATCCGGATAAAAAGGGTAAATGATCTGGCCAAAACCCAAACTGAACCCGAACCCGAATTAACCTGACCCAAATTCAATCCGAACCCGAATTAAACTGACCCAAATTCAACCCAACTTGACTTAAACCCGAACCCAACCTGACCCGCCTGTTTGCCACCTCTATAAGTGGTACAAGAATTAAATCCCCAAGTAATGAACGCCTATGAAGTATGACCTTACCCTACCACCTCAATAAGCAATTGAATTGGTAGCCCACAAAACTGGAACTTAACTTTTAGCCAATTGATTGTCTTATCAAAATTTTGATAACCTCCCTACAAAATATTAGTAATCACGTCATAAAATTTTGATAATCACAGTATCAAATTGTGATAATTTCCTCGTAAAATTTTGATAATCTCTTTATGAAATTTTGATAACCACAATATGAAATTTTAATAACCTACCTATGAAATTTTAGTAACCTCCATACGAAATTTTGATAATTTTCCTATGATTTTTTGATAACTTTCCTAAGAAATTTTGATAACCACACAATTAATTAATTTCAAAAATCTTCCAACGAAATTTCGATAACCACACTATGAAATTTTGATAAAACACAGCATGAAATTTTGATAGCCTCACAAGGAAATTTTGATAACGTAACTATGAAATTTTGATAACCTCCATATGAAAATTCAATAAACACACTATGAAAATTTTACATTATAAGAAATGGACGGGCTGGAGATATTCTTTAAGAAAAAGTACATGTTTTTCTTTTTTTATTGAGAGGGGTCTCATTACAGTCAGAATAAATCTTTATATGTGCAAACATCCAATGAGAAATAAACCCAAACTAAGAAACTACCTTATAGAAATTACTATCTACCAAACAAACAAACAAATAAACCCATGAGGCTTGAATTCAGGATTTCACAATTCAGACACGATGCATCTACCAGTTAAACTAATAACTCAGATATTTTTTTTTAAAAAAAAATTAAATGTCTGTTGCTTGATGGGTTTGTCTTCTTTGACTTGCTTCAAACTGCTCTTTTGCAGCTGCCTATTGGTTTTATAAACTTGAGGCGCGTTGTTTTTCATTCTTTTGACATTTTGTTCCGTATTGTTTAGATGACCCAAGGCCGTGTGGTCTGGAGTCTGGACATGTATGGTCAAGTCAATGTCCGGATGGTTTAATTATCATCTTCCTTGTTCTCTTTTATACTACTCTTTACATCATTTTCTTATCCGTAGGCAATAATCGAATTATATAAACCAATAAAAATTAGTTAATCTTAGTTAAATTGTTGAATTTAATAAACCTTTACCTTTATACTCTTCTAAATTACATTCATCTCTCATGGTATATATGTATTTTATACAATTCCAATGAAGTTTAAACTTGGATTAGGTAGAAAGGTGGAGTAATTGGAAACGTATTGATTCCAATTGTATTTGATACAACTCCTTGTCTTGACCCAATGCAATTATAATATAAATTAATAAAAATATTATTATTATTACTTTAAAGTTTAAAAGTTAAATTAGTTGCATAATCATTAATTTTTCATATTTTTTAAGAAATAATTAAGCTACTTTATTAATAATATTCAATATGATGTGCAACATACGTGGATGTGAAGATTAGTATATCATTAAAAGAAAATAACTAAATATATTTTTAAAGTAAAATAAATATACATAATTATAAATAATATTCAAATTTAGTATTCATATAATAAATAAATTTACATAAATAATTTCTTATATTAATTTTTAACAATTATTAATGATCATTAACTATTAGGATTATTGTGTTAAACACAACTTTATCTCTATCATCATCAGATGACAAAAAAAAGGTATATATATTCTAAGAATACATTTTGCTACTAAGCAAGACCTTATATATGATGCAAAAAAAAAAAGCAAGGCCTTATATACAATAAAAAGTGATCTAAATAAAATATATTTTTTTAAAAAATAAAATAAAATATATTTTTTAAAATAAAAATAAAATAAAATATTTTTTAAAAAATATTTTATATTATGTTATAGATGATAAGCAAGCAATTTAGGATATAACGTTTGTTGCCACAAGCAATTAAGGATATAACTTTACAAAACAAACAATTAAGGATATAACGTTTATGATTTCAAGCAATTAATGATATAATGTTTTCGATTTCAAGCAATTAAGGATATAATCAGTTAGGACTCCATTAATTGATGACGTGACATCTACATAGATAACACGTATATTGTCAGAAATTACGTGGATGCCACGTCATCATTTAACAAAGCTCTAACTGACTATATCCTTAATTGCTCGTTTTTCGTAACATTTTATCCTTAATTGCTTGTTTTGTAACGTTATAACCCAAATTGCGTTTTGCGGCAAACCTTATATCCTGAATCGATTATTTAACCCAATAAATGGTATGATCTAGAGCTTAATTTCGATCTTAAAGGGGCCTGCAAATGGTGAAAACATTAAAAGCATAAAGTTCTTTCACCAAAATCTACCAGATGGAAATCTCAAACTCAAACCTACCAGTGCCCCCATATTCAAAGGATTAAGGATTTAGTCAAAATTTAAAGAAACCAATACATAGACGTATTGTAAACTAATTTTTTAGTTTGTATTATAAAAAAAAGTGAACTTTTAGTTTGATACAAAGTGTGCAAAAAAACAACAATTATCAAGCAACAATGCATCTCAATAGATGGAAACTTCTCATGCTTAACAGACTTGGCAAATGACAACTATCAGTTGCGCCTGCTAGCCAAGTTTTAAACTAAGGCTCTGTTTGATAGAGTTGTGAGATTGGTGTGGGGGAGATTGAAATGGGGAGAATGGTAACTGAACATGTGAGATTATAATTGTAGTTTTGAAAACTTAACTAGTGATGAAAAAATGTATGTTTGGTGTGACGGTGAGATTAAATATAAAATTACCATTAAGGGTATTAGTATAAAAGAATATAATACTAGTATTATATTTATTAAAAATATTTGTATATATTTAATATTTATAAACCCTAGGGGGTATTAGTATAAAACAATATTACTGTCACTACTAGAAAACAGGGTCTATTGTTATGGACAAATTTTGATACGGACCAAACCGTAGCAAATAAGGTATATCAGCTATGGGATTGCTACGGAAGAGCTACAAACACCAAACTACTGAAAAAAAAAGTTCAATTTATCTTAATAGCTACGCACTAGATACGGGTAAAGAGGTGTATTTGCTACGGATTCGTAGCGTGCCGTAGCAAAATCCGAAGCTATTTCACGCGCGAGAAAATTTTAATTGGCGGGAATTAATTTTTTTCTACTAAAATTATTTGCTATGGGTACATCCGTAGCAATGTGCAACGAGTTTGCTACGTATTTTACAATTAAAATATTAGCTACGGGTTTAACTACGGGCTAACTACGAACTTTATAAATGGCATAATCAGACAAGAATGAAAAAGTTAACGGAAAAAAATTATATTAAAATATATTTTACAAGCCAAAAAAACCTATGTTTGGTTGCTACGGTATGTCAGTAGCTAAGAGTAAATTTTGTCTGTAGCAATTATGTAAGTATAAAAGCTTAGGAAGCTTCGTCTCGACAGAACCCTCACCGCCGCTGCTCACACCCTCATGACCACTTAGATTTTTATCTTAGGTTTGCATTCTTTTCTCATTTCAATCTATCTTCTTCTCTTCTAGCAGCCGCTGCCCTCACTTCAACTTCAACTTCAAACTCAAAGCCCCTCCACCTCCAAAAATCGAAACCCATCTACCCCTTTCAGCTTTCTCTTCGTTTTCGGCGAGTAAGATTTCTTCCTCGAGTCCTCAATCTCAATCGTTTCAAAAGGTTTTATTTATACAAAAATTTCTTCTTCTTAAGGTATGTTAGGGTTCTTCCAAATATTGCTTTATTGCCGTCGGTTAAGGAACTGGGTTGTCTTCTGCAGATTTTCGAATCAGACCACCATTGAAGGACCTTCTTGCCGTCGGTTGAGAGCTCTCTTGCCACCAGTCAAAAGGCCTCTCTCAATTTGTCAAAATTTCCCCAATTTACGAGTTAGGGTTTCTCTCTCTCTCTCTCTCTCTCTCTCTCTCTCTCGTTTGATCAATTCTGTTTCGGGTTTATAGAACTCTCATTAGCTTCTAATTTCTATCAACTAAATGTCCTTTTAATTGTTCTTATTCTTTTTAATAATTTAATTTTCTATATCTTGTCAGTGGTAAACTTCTTTACTTCGATTGTTGTGATGAAGGGGCTGGATGTACATTCTGGTTAGTAATCCTAAACTGGAAATTTCTTGTAGATGCCTTTGTTTGTAACTTGAAAATAATTTGGTTTTGCTCGATTGGTGAAATTGTTTTGGAATTTTCCTTTGTATCTCGTTTCAGCCTGAGCATTAGTTTGTGGAAGGTTATGGGTTACATTTCCAGTCGTGTTAATATTGTAAATGAAAATAAAAAGAAGCGTTGTAAGAGCTAAACTTATTGGCAAAAAATAGAAAGACTTTTTAAAGGTGGCTGGGAATTGCTCAGAGACTTTGTAGAGTACTGAAGAAGATGATTTCCCCATTAAAAAATAAATAAAAAAAAGGAAATCTACATATTCCCTAATATGGAATAACATTAGTTTATATATATGATTTGATGTCCATAGTAATAATTATATTATGTTATAATAAAGACTGAAAGATAGTGACTATATTAAAAGAAAAAAAATGTGTATACTTGACAACAAGAGGATACTTTCACCAACTGTCGTGGGGTAACTTTTCATTCATTTTCATTTCTTTTTATTATGCTATTATATACTATGCTCTTTGGCCAGACACTTGCTATCAATTTAATAGCATCTATCTAATTTCCTCATCATTATGAGTTTGTTTCCTCAGGATATTGAATTTCAATCCATAAAGATATATATATATATATATATATATATATATATACACACACATATATATATATACTTTGCTTTGGTCTTAATTACTTCTGCATTACTTTAGATTTTTTTCTGTTTGAATAGCATTCAAAGTTTCAAAGGTGCTGAATTTTTCCAGAATTTTTATTCCTGCAGTTGAGATTCCCTTGTTTATGCTAGATTAGTAAATTTTTAGTCCTAATGCTCTTTAAAATGCAGGCTTCAACATAACAGAAATTTGAAATTGAGTTATTAAGAAAACTTTGTCCTTTGTCCTCCCATTCTATAAAATCGTACGGAGTATCTCTTTCTTCTCAAGGAATGTTTCTGCATCATTTCCATTCAACAGTTTCAACCTTATTCTGGAATATGGAGGCTCATGTGGCTCATCTAGAGTATCTTCTTTTTCCCCCAATTTGAGTGGTGTGACTCATCTTCACTTTTTGAAGATGATTGAACTGGATAGCTCTAGTGCTTCTAAAGCACTCTGTGACGGTGTCGATATGTCCCAGACTATGAAGAAGTTGATGGTAAGTCCCTCCTTTCTTGAGTTAAATGAAAGCTAATAAGAAATATGTCAAATACCTCCTTTCTTAAGTTACCTAGAAGCTAATCTATTTATTGATGGCATTTTTACTTTATGAGCTTGTAGGAAATTAATTTTGATTATCACTATCACTGTAATATGAAATTTTAAAGACAGATGTTTAATATTAGTCGTATTAGCTCAACAAATGTCTGATATTATGAATTCAGAATAAATTTCAAACTTATATAAAGTTATAAACCAATGAATTTTTGTGATTTTGTTGGTAATTGCTGCAATATAGGCACTTGAATAATGATAAATTAGTCTTTAAAATTTCATATTACAGGGATAGTGAGAATCAAAATTAATTTCCTACAAGCTCATAAAGTAAACATACCATCAATAAATAGATTAACATTTTAGTCTCTTTTCCAAAGAACTCTGCAAAATAATATTTTTGAGTCTCTTTTCTATTTTCTTCGTTCATGCTTTATCACTACTGTTTATTGGCTGTTCTAGTTTCTAGTTGCTTAAACTGATTCTTTTGGCCAGTGATCATATGAATGCACTTTGTTTGTCATCTAGATTCTGTGTTTCTTACTACTAAATGGTTTCTCTTTCATGACTTCCTCTCTATTCATTGTTGTTAAAAATTAATTTTCTTTTGTGCCTTGTCGGTTTTCTTGGTGTGTTTTTCAAGAACTGGCTAACTCGCAGGAAAAAATTCTGGAGGAAACCAACAAGAACCAAGAGGTGGTTCGGGGTCGATCTCGTCTCAGGTTCCTTACCTTCTTTCTTTCTTTTTTTTTTTATATTAAACTTGGTTAAAACGTGATGAGGTCCACCTTCCAAGAGCACTACTTTTGATTTTTTTTTCTTTTCAGATTTTATTTATAGGTGTACCACTGCAAATATGCTAATGAATGGATGTTAATTTTTAAGCATCTTTGTACTTATTTTCTGAAGCAATTTAAATACATAATTTTAGCAAGGACCGAAGTTGGTACCTAATTAATTCGAGTATTAATACCCTGTGCAATAACTCTTGACCTATCTTGTAAATATACAATTCCTAGGGTGAAATACCCTTTCTGTCAGGGGGCTTGTTAGCTTACAGTGCCTCACAGATAAACATTGATTACAATGGAAACAAATTTAATTATTGCTTTGTAAGTTTTTCAAGAGTACTGTTTCTTAATGGCAAGGCTTCAGGATTTGTAAAAAATGTGTTCCCTTCAACAATTTTATTAGTATTAGTTTTCAGCAGTATTTGTTGCATGCATGTCTACAGGTCTAGAAGTATTTCAGTTTCTTAAAATCGCCATTAGTTAAATCAATATGATAATAGTCACCTTTTGGCCTGTATATCACAGCACTGAAGACATAATGAGTATACATTTTACTGCTTCATCTTAATGTAGTTCATTTCTTATTAAGTAGATGATAATAATATGGACTACTGTTTGATTTCTGGTGTAGATGGCTTAGATGAGCTCAAAGCTAAATTGGTATTTTATATGAATTTTGGAAAGTTCTAATGGTTTTAAGCTTACATGTCCCATGTTCAGGTATGCAGCAAGTGAGCTGGCAGCGGACATCACTGCCATTGTAGGGGATGTTAACTTTTATCTGCACAAGGTATGCATTTTCTTTCAGTTAAACTTCATCTGCAGTCAAGCACTGTCTTCAAGTTTAGTGTTCTTGCTAGGATGCATAGCATTATGCCTTCATGCCATCCAAACTTATGCCTTTTTGTGATCCTTAGTCTAGAACTTAATATGATTGCTGAAATGTAAAACTACCACATTTTTGCTATGGCTTTGCTAAACTGTGATCTGGTTTTGAATTGAATCGATGTATGGTATGGTACAACTTGACTGGACAATATGTGTTTCTTCTTTGGTAAATTTTCCCATAACTTTAGTAGGTTGACTGGACATTGCTTTATGCTGATTTCTTTTACCATTACTTCCAGAGGTAAACACCTTCTGTTGTTGCAGCTGGAAGAACAATGTAAAGCTCCAATTACCAGCTTGAAACTTCGTGGTGCAAGTTTGTAAGTAGCATACATGATGTATAAGGAAAATATAGGGAAATTGCTACAAGTAGAACATATAGGGAAATTGGTAAGGAAAGTTAGTTGTGTAGAACTATGTACTCGGAACATATATGTAGTTAGTAGGAAATGTGTAGAACATGTAAGCTCTTGTAAATTACTATGTATTTTGTTATTATCTTATTGACAATTTCTCTGTTTTATTTATTTAAATTATAATATATTTTATATGAATGTAAATTCTTTTGTAATTAATATGAATGTAATTTCTTTTGTAATTAAATGAAATTTTATTAAAAAAGAAGCTTTGCCGAGCTTTGCTACAAACATGTCTACCAATAGCTACGCACAGTCAACTCAAATATCTAGGTTGACTTTTGACATTTAGCTACGGACTTGCTACGCACAAGTAGACGGAAACGTTAACTTCCGTCCAAAATATCTGCTACGGTCTCTGGAATATTAGCTACGGGTTTGGTCCGTAGCTACTTGCTACGAACATAGTAATTCCGTAGCTATATATTGTTTGCGACGCCAGTATTTGCAAGGGACACAGCTACGGGCAATTTCCGTAGCTGATTTATTTTAGCTACGGGTTTCAGACTTATTGCTACGGAAATCGTCCGTAGCAATAGACCCTGTTTTTTAGTAGTGTGTATACTACTTATTCAATATTTATAAACCCTTAAAATTTATGGATATTATGAAAAATAATTTATCAGTATTATTCAAATTTTAGTTATCAATATTGTAATACTTTTAGGATAATACGACTTATATTTACTATCAATAACTTTAACAAAAATTTTAAATTAAAAAGAATTATATTATTAGTTATATCCAATATATATATATATATATATATTGTTTATACCTCAATTTACAATTGAGGGTAAATTGGTTTTTGCATAAAGTAGATTAAGATGTGTGGTCAGGATTTAATCAGAAATCTTGATGAAACTTAGTTTCTGCACCATCCTGATTCTATCAGAATTAGGAAATATCCTGATTCTATCAGAATTAGGAAAATCTTGCAATTAATTAAATAAGGGCCAAAATTAATAATTAAATTAATTAATAAAAATTATTCCAAAAATAATTACTATTAATTACTCCATATATGCCGCCCCTACCTATGGGATGTGGTGTTACAGGCCTCAAGGGTGCAACTTCCTTAGATACAGCAACCTGATAACTCAGGCAGAGAGTAAGGAAGGGAGTTGTATGCTACCTGACCATGTAGGTGGGAGATATATCATGAAATAAAATAATCTAAGTCTTTCTCATACCCAGGGAAGGCCGCCCTAGTCATAAGATGCAGCCTCCTCACCCCTTGCACTGAGGAGGCAGGGAGTAAGAGAGTATCAGCAAGAGAAACATTCACTGAACTAAGGGAGGTGTGAGATATTATCACTCACCCCCCTCATACGTGACCACCCTGGTATAGCGGTCAAGCCGTCCAGCTAGTAGTACTCCCACGGGAGGCAAACTTGCATTTTGTTTATTTAAGGACAAAAAGGCAAGGTCAAAGCAATTGAACTAGCTAGGATGTGCGGCTCCAAAAAGAGGTTTCACCATGATGTTCCTTGATACATGTAGGTCATCTTGGTGAAGTTTCATCTCAAACAGACTTCGTATGAAAAACTTATGCAAGTTTTTCAGTTAAGGACAATTTGGGGTGTCAAACCAACTTCTTTATGCTAGAGAGTTCGGTTTTACTTATAATTTTTCCCATAGCTTCATGGGGATAATATAAGTCTACTGGTGGAAAATCAGCCTCGTTGGACTTAGAATGAAAAACTTATGCTAGTTTTTCATTTAAGGACAACACAAGGAGAGAAACCTAGTTCACCATCAAGGGGAGTTCGGTTTTACTTATAATTTTTTCCATAGTCTTATGTGGACAATCTAAGTCCCCTGGCAAAATTTCAGCTCATTCAGACTTAGAATGAAAAACTTATGCTAGTTTTTCATTTAAGGATAGTTTGAGATGAGAGGTTCGGTTTACTATGAAGGAAGGCTCAAAATCAAGCCAAGGTTTTAAACATGGTCTATGGCTAATGTACGAACCCTACTGGTAAAGTTTGAGCTCAATCCAAGCTCGTTTGCAACTTTTACACCTTCTTCAGTTAAGGACAAAGTGACTTTATCACCTCGGTTTAGCCATAGTTCTTAATTAAGAGATATTTTCATGATTTGAAGAGCTAGATATGGCTAAGTATGAGTAATTTCGTGGCCAAGGTACTTAGTTCCATGACCCAGGGTCACCTCTCAGCCAATCAAGTGATATCAGCTCATAGGAGGCAACAAAGACTACACCTGATACAACAGATGTTATCCAACACCTCATGCTACCTAGTACCTCATGTTGCCTAGGTACCATGAGGAGGGAGTCACCTATCAACATGAGGGACGCCTCATCCTCCTCTCCTCACCCTCCTATCACCTGCTGCAACAACCAGAAGGAGAGGGAAGCTTCACTGCAACTTCTTGGAAGTTTCTTCTGACCAATCAGAAGAGTTCGACTTCCTCAGCAAGTAAAGCCCACCAGATCTTCAGACCCATGCCGCCCCCTATATTGAGAAACCAGTTCCAAAGTTTCAAATCAAGTCCTGCACATCACAACTTGCTCCAGCAAAAAATCAAGCTCCGTGCTTATTTTCTCTCTGGCTCCGCGCCTTTTTACTCTTGTTCATCACGAGTTCTTACTCGTTCTTCAATTTTCCTTTGTTCAATCTCGTCCAAGGACGTTAAAACATCAATCTCTTGTTTATTTTAGAAAAGACAGCAATCAAATTGCTCTTTTCCCCCTGTTTCTTGTTATCTCTTTTAGGAAGTCAATCTAGTGGATCGATGATTTAAATGCTTCGGTGTGACTTTGATCCAGTCCCCACAAATCGCTCTGATCTTTTTAATCTGCTGCGTTTGCACCAGATCTAGTTGTTTATGCTCTTTTTGTCAATTTCAGCAAATTGACTAGCACGCCCTCGTGCTGTCATTAAGTAGTTTTCGCAGAAACTCTTCCAAGAGATTTTTGGCGCAACATCTCTTTTTGGCACACCCAGTGGGTCACAACTAGGTTGTCTTCCCATTTAAGGTAATCCCAAGAAGCATCTTGCCCACATCTCTTTTGAAGTTTTTCTTACTTTCTCTCTCTCTAGTCGGCGATCCCCGACTCTCTCTCTCTATAGTCCAAGGTGCCTACCTCTAGGAGGTCCACACTGACGACTCCTTCCACGTTCTAGGTGGGACACAACATCCTGTCTTCCTATCTCAACGTCTGAAGGCTTTCTTTCTTTTTACTTTTCTCGCACTTATACCACCTAGCTATGCCACCTAAGGGAGGAGACAAGAAACCTCAAGACTCTTCCAGCCAGAGTCCACTTGGATTCACTGGGCTGAGAGATGAGGAAGCTGACTCCCCTCTTAAGTTGAATGATGGTAGCCTGTGGAAAGCTCCTAATGCTATTGCTCTGTCTCTTGAGAAGTTTGATAACTCTCAAGAACGCTTGATGCAACAGTTAGCACAACAAAGCGCAGACTCCCAGGATAACATCCAACAGATCATCAACAGGTGGAAGGTAGACTTGGAGGCCAAGGGCTCGGGGGGCAAAACCAACCGCTGGGTAATGCCCAGCCTGGCGTCCTACCCCCCCATCAAGACAACCAAGAAGTGAACAACCAACAGGTTCCACCTCCACCTCCTCTCCCTCAGGGAGCCATCCAACAAGGACTTGGAGGCGAAAACAACCAACAAGATGTTGGTGATAACATGGTTGATAATGCAGATGAGGAATTCAATAACATTGAACCTCGTGCTGCAGCCTATGTACCACCTCATGTGAGGAATGGTAATGGCAATGGAGCAAGGAATGGCCATCAACGCTTCCCTCCTCCACACCATCTTCCTCAAGAAGGACTAGTCAATCAGAATCATCTCAGAGAGATACTTGAGGATATGATTGGTCCAGCATATCGAAGGATTGGACGACCGTCCTTCCAGAAGCCCTACCCTGAGGAGTATGATAGACTCTATCCACTTCCTCGAGGATACAAGGTCCCTGACTTCACTTGCTTCTCCGGAACCTCAAGTGAACAGTCAACTTTGGAACATATCGCTCGCTTCACCGTGCAATGTGGAGAGGCTAACTCTGGATACCACAAGCTTCGTCTCTTTCCCAACTCTGTCACTGGAGCGGCGTTCACATGGTATATCAACCTACCGCCTAACTCTGTGAGAACTTGGGAAGAGATGGAGAGACTGTTCCATACTCAGTTCTATAGAACTGAACCTGAGGTCTCCATGGCTGACTTATCTGGACTTTATTAAAGAAAGGGTGAATCGACCGAGGACTACTTAGCTCGCTTCAAGAAGCTGAGGAATAGGTGTCGTACGCCTCTTCAAGAGATGGAGTTTGTACGCCTAGCTCAAAACAGACTTGACATAGAGCTTCAAAAGAAGTTTGAAGGAGTCGACTTCAGAGACTTCTTTGAAATGTCAACCAAAGTGACTAGGTATGAGACCCTTCTCCGAGAGGAAAACGAACGAAGAAGTTCATCCAATGGCACTTATTACCAAGAGTCAAACTATGAACTTGGAGTTGCTGAGATCAAGGCTGATAAGCCTATCGAGTGTCCGTGTCTGATAAGGCAAGGGTTGGACACCCTCAAACTCAAGAAAGGTTCACAGCCATGTATCAGCGTCAAGTTGAGAAGAAACCTTATGAGGGAAGCAATACTTATTCCTTTGATACTTCAAATATGAATGAGATCTTCGACTTTCTACAGAAGTTTGGTGTGATCAGTCTCCCTCCTGGGCATGTACTTCCTTCACCTGAAGATATCAGAGGAAGAGAATACTGCAGATACCATGATTCTTGGAGACATCCTACCAATAATTGTACTGTGTTCAAGAACGTAGTATAAGAAAAGACAGAGAAAGGAATCTTCAAGTTCCTTGAAGCCCCCAAGAAGGACATGGGAGTTGACAAGAATCCTTTCCCTGCTCCTGTACACGTGGTCACCTTCAACTTCCCAAAGGATGGAAAAGTGGCTAAGAAAGGAGAATGTACTCCCAAGAGGACGCCTCTGGCTACAAGCACCCCCTTGTCATCCAGCCTTCAGTCCGAAGGTGAGTTCTGCTACCACACTTCTAACATTAAGAGGTTAGTGGATAAAACTAAGTTTTTGGGTTTGCATTTAGATCGTAACTGGTATCCAGATTCGGCTGATATAAGGCTTAGAGCACCAAGGAGGAAGCTTGAACTCTTCTCGTCTGAGGATGAAGAAGAACCTGCCAAGCATCCTCACACTTCTTCAAAGAAAGAAGTTCAAAGGAAATTGGACTTCTCATCAAAGACTCCACTCCAAAAGGAGAAGCAAAGCAAGTCAAAGCATGTTCACAGCTCGGGGGGCAAGCAAGAGACTTCTTATCTTCCTCTTAAGTCAAGAAACTGGGAGTTTGGAGAGTCATCATCTAGGATGGCACCCTCCTCTTCCCACTTGACTACATCTCTCCCTCGTAAGAAGCAAATGACCTCCAAACATGATAAATAATCAAAGGATGAGTCTCACCCTAAGTATCAAGGGACTAAGCGAGAAATCAGACCTTGGTTGGATCATAAAATTGAGGAATACCGTGATGCTGCTATAAGGAAAGAGATGAAGATACGAGAAGATCATGTACGAAAGAAGATGGTCAAACCACCATCCAATGCTCAGAAGGGTGTGTGGCAGAAAGTGCAACATCCCAAGTTCCCTATTCAGAGGAATATGAAGACTTGGAGGAGACGTGAACTCCGCAAAAGAGTGAAAGCTCGAAAGGTCCCCACCCATCAACGAGACAGAGACATCTCTCATGAACCTGGCAGACATGGGAGTGGAACTGTGCAAGGCAAAGACGCTCTCAGAGGAAGCAAAGCTCAAGGAAAGAGCACTCTAGCTTGATCGAAAGGAGGGAGAACTGCAAGGGCTGAGGAAAACCTTGATTGATATAGTCTATGGGAGTTAAGAATACACTTGCCATGAGCTAGCTCAAAAGGGTGCCATAGACGAGGAAGCAGTTCTTGCTTACCGAAGACTAGCTATGAGAGCTCTTACCATGGACTATGATGATGAGTTCGAACTCTGTGGTATTGATGAAGATTGATACTACAGAAAGTTCCCTTATCAGGCTTTGCAAAAGAAACTTGAAGATTGGCCTTCACACGAGGCCACTCAAGACATACTTCACATCGAAGAAGGCATGTCTCCATGGCAAATATCTATTTTGCTTGAAAAGGCAAAGTTAGATAAGGAGAAGAAGGAGTTTGAGGCTGAGAGACGTAAACACATCGAAGCTGAAAACCTTCTCTTCGAAAGACAAGAAGCCATAGATGATGCCTCTAAGCAACTCCTTCGAGAGATCTTTATCAAAGAACTCGAGTTGGAAAGTTCTCAGAAGATCCAAGATGGACTATTAACTTCCAACAGGGGAGTTGATGGCGCCATTCCCGAAGACGGTGCTGAACCAACTTTATTTGATCAAAACTTGGTATGCGATGAAGATATGGAGGGTGCCTTGGATGCCTTGAGCGAGGAAGAAACCTTGGCTGCTGAGGACTTTGACAACAAATCTGTTGATTCATTGACCTTTGGACAGTTCATGATTGACCTCAATCATACTATCCTTACGCTCCCATATACATTCGTTGCTAAGTTGAAAGAGCAAGTGGAGTCATTTGAACCACCCTCTTATCGAGAAGTTGAGAATGTCACTGAGGAAACCCAAGAAGAAGACTCGGGGGGCAACAACTCAGATGACTCCAAAGCGATGGATTTCATTAAGCCTGATGAAAATGCCACATGCCACATCAAACCTTTGTATATCAAAGCACATGTTGATGGCATCCCTCTAAACAGAATCCTTGTTGACAATGGTGCAACAGTGAACCGCATCCCTTTCTCATCTTTGAGAAAGCTTGGAAAGAGTATTGATGACTTAATTAAGTCAGATGTTACTGTGAGTGATTTCTCTGGCACCGTTAAGAAAACAAGAGGCATATTGCCTGCTCAACTTACCTTTGGGTTGAAAACGTCCCTCTCTGCATTCTTTGTAGTTGATTCTTCATCAACTTACAACATGCTGCTTTGGAGAGATTGGATTCACTCCAATTGGTGTGTACCTTTATCTTTACATCAACTCTTGATGTTTTGGAATGGTACGGAAGTCGAAGTAGTCAAGGCTGACAATAGGCCTTTCAAAGTTGAGTCTCACGCAGTAGATGTAAGGTTCTACGATGGAAGTACTGGACCTATAAGGTTCATGGGCGAGGACAAGTATGGACGGCCCTACCCCATCATCTCCACTGGAGAAATCAAACAAGAAGCCTTGAAAGAGGCAATGGAAACTCTTGTGCGGCCTGATGCTTTGATTCCGCTCAAGCCGCTTCTATGTGCTCCTATCATAGAAGAAGTTCTATTAGTACACAACCCAAAGAGGTTGTGTTGGCCAACGATACCTTGAGAAAGTTATCGGCTTTGGCCCTAGATATGAAGCTTCAAAGCTTAGAGGATTCAACCGCCCCATCAACTAATGCGGTTTATCAAGATCAAGATGAGATCACCATGGAAGAACTTGATCGTGCTCCCATGAAACTTGATGATCTCAAGGCTGAGGTGCAAGACCATTACTTGAAGTGAATCTTGGCACTGAGAAAGAGCCTAGGTCGACCTACATAAGTCAATTGTTGGCCGAAGAAGACAAGCCACGCTTCGTAGCCCTCTTGAAAGAATATAAAGATTGTTTCGCTTGGGACTATGATGAAATGCCTGGCTTAAGTCTAGATTTGGTAGAGCATCGCCTCCCAATCATCAAAGGTTACCATCCCTATCAACAACCTCCTAGAAGAATGGCTAATGATGTCGTTCTTAGAGTTAAAGAGGAAGTTGAGAGGCTCCTTAAAACAGGATTCATTCGTACCGCAAGGTATGTTGAATGGATATCAAACATTGTTCCTGTAGTTAAAAAGAATGGTAAAATCCGGGTGTGTGTTGATTTTCGTAACTTGAACGCAGCCACCCCTAAAGATGAATATCCTATGCCTATTGCAGATTTACTTGTGGATGGAGCCGCCCAACATCGAGTGTTATCATTCATGGATGGACACAGTGGCTACAACCAGATCTACATAGCAGAAGAGGATGTTCCAAAGACTGCGTTTCATTGCCCAGGTGCAATTGGTACGTTTGAGTGGGTAGTCATGCCCTTTGGACTCAAAAATGCTGGTGCAACCTATCAACGAGCAATGAATGCCATCTTCCATGACATGATTCACAAATTCATGAAAGTTTACATAGATGATGTTGTGGTAAAGTCACATAATCACCTTGACGACATTGATCATCTAAGGCGCTCATTCGAAAGAATGAGGCAACTTGGCTAAAAAATGAATCCATTGAAATGTGCTTTTGGTGTTAGTGCAGGTAACTTCCTTGGATTTTTGTTTCATCAACGAGGAATCGAGATAGACCAAAACAAGGCAAGAGCTATCCTACAAGCAAGGCCGCCTACCTCCAAAAAAGAGTTACAACGTTTCCTTGGACAAGTGAACTTTTTACGAAGATTCATCCCCAACACCGCTGGTAAAACCAAGGCATTTTCACCACTGTTGAAGTTGAAGAAGAGTTCCAATGGAATGATGAACATCAAGAAGCTTTTGAGGCTATCAAGAAGTACTTAGCCTCGCCTCCTGTTTTAGTTCCTCCTAAGAAAACTCAAACTTTGTACTTGTACATCTCAAGCACTGAATCCTCTATTGGATCCTTGCTGGCTCAGGGTATAGGACAAGGAAAGGAACAAACAGTGTACTACTTAAGTAGGACTCTTACTGATGTAGGAACCAGATATAGTCCTATTGAAAAGCTTTGTTTATCAGTCTATTTCGCAGCAATAAAACTTAGTCATTACATGCTTTACTTTGATGCCTGTATTATTGCTAAAACTGACGTGGTTAAGTATATGTTACACCGGCCCTTTCTGAGAGGCCGCCTAGGGAAGTGGTGCTTAGCACTCTACGAGTTTAGCTTCAAATACATATCTCAGAAAGCAGTCAAGGGTCAGGCCATTATAGACTTTCTGGCCGACCACCCTTGCTTGGACCTGGGGGAAGAATTTGAAGATTCAAACTTTGTCATGGAGGTGCCTTTGGCACCATGGGAACTAGAGTTTGACGGTTCTAGTACTGCTCATTCAGTAGGTGCTGGGATCGTAACCATTTCTCCTGATAATGAAATTACCATGATGTCTTTTCATCTAGACATTGATTGTACTAACAATCAAGCAGAGTATGAAGCACTTATCATTGGTTTAGAATTACTCAGAGAAATGAAAGTATCCATAGTACACATCAAAGGAGACTCTCTGCTGGTTATTAACCAGCTTACTCGAGAGTTCAATTGCACAAGTCCATCTTTGCTACCATACTATGCAATGACAGTGCAATTGTTAGAAAAATTTGATCATATAAGGATAGAACACGTCCCAAGACGTCAGAATAGAGCTGCAAACCTTGCTGCATAGCTCGCTTCTAGTGCTTCCTTTCTAGATGAGATCTGGAGGAAAGTAATAAATATTGAAAGAAGAAGCATGCCTTCAATATTTACTAGGGACAATGTACTTGAAGTGTACAACTTAATACCCAGACTTGATGATTGGCGCCAACCCTTTCTTGATTACCTCCGACAACCATCAATAAAGGTCAGTAGGAGAATCAGGACTTTGGCTGTGCACTATACTATCTTGGCGGATGAGTTGTACCGAAGGGACTTAGATGGATCTTTAATGAGATGTCTAGGGAGCGAAGAAGCTAAGAAGGTCATCAAGGATGTACATGAAGGCTTGTGTGGTGCACATCAAGTTGGAAGAAAGATGAGATGGCTTATACACCGCCATGGCTTTTACTGGCCATCCATCATGAAAGACTGTATGGAGTTCGCCAAAGGTTGCCAAGCTTGTCAAAAGTATGGTCCTATTTGGAGAATTCCATCAGAAGAGCTACACTCTATAGTAAAACCTTGGCCGTTTAGAGGATGGGCGATTGATCTCACTGGAAAAATCTACCCACCTGCTAAAGGAGGAGTTTGCTTTATTATAGTTGCCACATACTACTTCACTAAGTGGGTGGAGGCTAAGGCTCTGAATGGCATAGCTCATAACGATATCAAGGAATATATCATCTATCGCTTTGAAATTCTTGAAACTCTCACCACTGATCAAGGTACTAACTTTGACGGTGAGATCACAAGGAGTTTAGAAAGGAAATTTGGCCTAAAGTTCACTAAGTCGACGCCATACTATGCGCAGGCTAATGGACAGGCTGAAGCTTCTAACAAAGTAATGATAGGCATCATAGAAAAAATGATAAAAGACAAACCTGGTAAATGGGACTGTGTCTTGCCAAAAGCCCTCTAGGCATAACGCATGTCACAACGCTCAAGTACTGGGGCGATTCCTTTTAGTCTAACATACGGCCATGATGCGATGGTTCCTATAGAACTCTTGGCTAAGTTAGCCAGAGTTGCATTTCAAAACAACTTGCAATGGTACGATTACAACGATGCCATGATGATTGTGCTTGAAGACTTGGACACTGAAAGGTTGGAAGCTCTAAATCATCTGCAAGCACAAAAGAAGAAGACAGAAAGATGTTACAATAAGAAAGTTCGTCGACGAAGCTTCGTCGAAGGTGAATTAGTGTGGAAAGCTTTCTTGCCTCTCGAATCTAAGAAACGTGGAAAGTGGTCTCCTAAGTGGGAAGGACCATTCCGTATCAAGAAAGTACTTTAGAATGGTGCCTATTGGTTGGAAGATGAAGATGGGGACTCGCATAAGAAGTTCATCAATGGGCGTTACTTGAAGAAGTACTACCCAACTGCATGGGAGGCAAAATCTGATCCAAGTCCAGAACTTGAGATGGAGGAGGAACCAGATGAAGTGGCTATGACTCAATTCATTGCCACTTGCTTCACTGAAGTGTAGTACAAACTCATACGCTTCGTGGGCTTAGCCGCCCCAATTGCGTTTCTGCAACTTTAAAATAAATCAAATATTTTTATTATTTGTGAAGTAATAAGAATTTTGAGAATTTTTGCCACTAAGCACTATAGATGGCGAAATTACTAGCTTAAAAGGAAAAATTCCATCACTGAAATTCGTCTAAGTGTTGTGGAGTTTATTTCTTTGCAAAATTTGGCCTTGTTTAAACAAGAGGGCCGAATTTCCTAAGGTTTTTCGAGGCTATATTGCCGAAAATTCTACTAAGTATTTTGGCAAGCTTAGGTTCAAAATAAAATCCTAAGAATTTTTAATCTTGGTAGTCTTATCATAAGGCCATGAGATTGAAATTGACAAGGATTTTGTTTGAGTTAAATGGCTAGAAAATAAATAAGGCCATTAAATTTAAAGTTGGCTAAAATCCATTGCCACCAATTCAAAACAAAACATAAATTGTTTGGAAATTGAAATAAAAAAAAATCTTAAAGTCATAAAGATACTTGAGGAAAGCAAACATGGAAAGGATAAAGTCCTAGATCTAGGACTAGGGGTACTACTCCTCATCATCAGACACCTCGACTATCTCATCCTCCACGTTATAGAAGGGGTCATCTCCATTAAAAACACTGAAGTAATTGGGTACTTGCACCTTCCAAGACTGGAAGATTTTAGTCAACTGGTCTAGTTGGTAGTACTTAGCACCCAATTCATCGTTGGTTTTCTTGAAATCATCCAAGGTACCAGCGGCTTCCTCAAGCTGCTTGCTCTTCTCTATGTTCACCTGCTCTCTGTTGGCTTTCAAGGAGGTAAGTGCATTCTCAACAGCCACAACCTGAGACTTAAGCTCTTCTAGCAGGGCCATGAGTTCTCTCTCATCCTTAGTAGGAGCGGCTATTTCATGAAATTTCACTATTTCAAGTTCAAGCGCTCCAAGGCATGTGAGATAGTCAGCTCTGGCTAGGTGAAGTTGAGTCAAGGCTGTGGAAGTGAGATTGTACTCAGCAGCAAACACCATGAAGAGAATAGGGAAATCACGCCAAAATTGGACAATGTGAGGTTCAACCCTAGGAGAGGCACATAGGATGTCAATAGCTCTTTGGATGGTGTCATCATCCTTTTTCATAGCAGCTTGTTCGGCATTCCCAAGGATGTCAATGTCTCCAATAGCCAGCTCAAGTTCAAAGTTGGAAGGAACTTCTACAACAGGACTTCCTACAAAACAAAATTAACAAAGTTGTTAACTCAATTTTTGTTAATTAGTTGGTGAAAATTTAATTTTTACCACCTAAAATTATTTCATAATTTTTATTTTGGAAAAAATACTAATTATTAATGCTAAATATTAATTATGCTAATAATTTTTAGAAAATTAAGTTAATTTTTGGCCATAAGGCCGAAAACCCTAATTGCATGCCATCCAAATTGCAATTTTTGCGATTAAGGACATGGCATGCTAGGGTTTAGGCTTACAACTGAAATTAAGTTTCATACTTATGAAATTTAGTTTAATTAAGCCTAAACCTAATATTTATTTTTTGCTAAGTTCATCAATTAAGTCAAAATTAACAAAATTAGGAAGATTCCAACCCTAGAGGTACACTTGCAAACCGCACAAATTACAATTTTTGCAATTTGGGGCCGCGGTGTGCTAGGATTTTGGAATTCATCAAATTAGGTTATTTTATGACCTAATTAACTTACTAAACCCCCTGATTTTTGGCTTAATTAACTAATTTTGCCTAAATCACAAAAACCCTAATTCATCAAGATAGCTAAATTGCCGCCAAAGTTGCAATTTTTGCAATTAAGGGCTCGACACATTAGGGTTTGCTTGATTCATCAAATTAGGTTTATGTTTATGTGATATGACCTAATTTTATGAATTAAGCCCCTGAATTTTTTGGCTAATTTTATCAATTGGGCCGAAAATTACCAAATTCACATAAACCCTAGGGGCTAAATCGCATACCACCTAAAGTTTTGCTAAATTTTGCAAACAAGGCCGTGGTATGCTAGGGTTTGAGGTCTTGTCTAATTAGGTTTGTATTCATCTAATTACAACCTAACTTTATGAGGATTACATCCTATCCTAATCAATTTTGGCCAAATTCTAATCCTAGGCCGAATTGGACTTTGTAATTTGGCCAATTAAGGCCGATTTTACCAATTAGGGTTAGGAAACCCTAATGTCGATTTCAACAGCCCCTTAGGTCGACTATTTGGCATGTTTCAAGCTTGGTTCTTCATGAATTTATGCAGCAACATGTTGAGCTAATAATCTATGGCAACCCTAATGTCGATTTCAACAGCCCCTTAGGTCGACTAATTGGCATGTTTCAAGCTTGGTTCTTCATGAATTTATGCAGCAACATGTTGAGCTAAAGATCTATGGCAAAAACTAAGCTCTAGGCCGAAACTTACATGGTTTTAGCTAGGGTTTTTCGCCAATTTCTTAACCTAATTAATTTGATTACTAAATCAAGTTAATCACTTATTTTCAGCAGCTATATTGTCTAAAAACCACCATCAAAGTCGACACAATCAACCTCCAAAGCTAGGGTTTACGGCATGGAAGGAAAATTATTGAATTAAAGTTCAAAAATTGAAATTTCATGAAGTAATTACCTTGGTTGTGTGCCGATTTTGGATCAATCACCATGGAGTTGATCCTTGGCCTTGGTTGTGCCGAATTGGACCCTCCATCATGTGAATTTGATCCAAATTGCTTAGCCCTTGCCAATGATTGAGAAGCCTCCATGAATAAGGAGCTGCGGCTTGAGTTGTTAGGCATGGAAGGAGGCATAGGTGGAGGATTTATGCCTTGATCTTTGGAAGCCATTGAAGCATGAAAAGAGGCTGAAATTTTCGGCCAAGAGGGTTCCAAGGGCTAGGGTCGACGGTGCTAAGGAAAATAAGAGGAAAAGACTTTGGCCAAAGACCAATTTCCTTATATACAAGCTCAAATCCTTTTAAAATTAAGGACTTAAGCTTGGGGGGGGGGGGGGCATTGTTTATACCTCAATTTACAATTGACGGTAAATTGGTCTTGGCATAAAGTGGATTAAGATGTGTGGTTAGGATTTAATCAGAACTCTTGATGAAACTTAGTTTCTGCACCACCCTGATTCTATCAGAATAAGAAAAATCTTGCAATTAATTAAATAAGGGCCAAAATTAATAATTAAATTAATTAATAATAATTATTCCAAGAATAATTATTATTAGTTACTCCCTATATGCCGCCCCTACCTATGGGATGTGGTGTTACAGGCCTCAAGGGTGAAGTTTCCTTACATACAGCAGCCTGATACCTCAGGCAGAGAGTAAGGAAGGGAGTTGTATGCTACCTGACCATGCAGGTGGGAGATATATCATGGAATAAAATAATCTAAGTCTTTCCCATACCAAGGGAAGGCCGCCCTAGTCAGAGGATGCAGCCACCTCACCCCTTGCATTGAGGAGGCAGGGAGTAAGAGAGTATCAGCAAGAGAAACATTCACTGTACTAAGGGAGGTGTGAGATATTATCACTCACCCCCCTCATACGTGAACACCCTGGTATAGTGGTCAAGCCGTCCAGCTAGTAGTACTCCCCTGGGAGGCAAACTTGCATTTTGTTCATTTAAGGACAAAAGGCAAGGTCAAAGCAATTGAACTAGCTAGGGTGTGCAGCTCCAAAAAGAGGTTTCACCATGATGTTCCTTGATACATGTAGGTCATCTTGGTGAAGTTTCCTCTCAAACAGACTTCGTATGAAAAACTTATGCAAGTTTTTCAGTTAAGGACAGTTTGGGGTGTCAAACCAACTTCTCTATGCTAGAGAGTTTCTAAGTCTACTGGTGGAAAATCAGTCTCGTTGGACTTATAATGAAAAACTTATGCTAGTTTTTCATTTAAGGACAACTCAGGGAGGGAAACCTAGTTCACCATCAAGGGGAGCTCGGTTTTACTTAGAATTTTTTCCATAGTCTTATGTGGATAATCTAAGTCCCTTGGCAAAATTTCAGCTCATTCAGACTTAGAATGAAAAACTTATGCTAGTTTTTCATTTAAGGACATTTTGAGATGAGAGGTTCAGTTTACTATGAAGGAAGGCTCGAATCAAGCCAAGATTTTAACCATGGTCTATGGCTAATGTATGAACCCTACTGGTAAAGTTTGAGCTCAATCCAAGCTCGTTTGCATTTTTTACACCTTCTTTAGTTAAAAACAAAATGGCTTTATCACCTCAGTTTAGCCATAGTTCTTAATTAAGAGATATTTTCATGATTTGAAGAGCTAGATATGGCTAAGTACGAGTAATTTCGTGGCCAAGGTACTTAGTTCAATGACCCAGGGTCACCTCTCCGCCAATCAAGTGATATCAGCTCATAGGAGGCAACAGAAACTACACCTGATACAACAGATGTTATCCAGCACCTCATGCTACGTAGTACCTCATCTTACCTAGGTACCATGAGGAGGGAGTCGCCTATCAACATGAGGGACGCCTCATCCTCCTCTTCTCACCCTCCTATCACCTGCTGCAGCAACCAGAAGGAGAGGGAAGCTTCACTGCAACTTCCTGGAAGTTTCCTCTAACCAATCAGAAGAGTTCGACTTCCTCAGCAAGTAAACCCCACCAGATCTTCAGGCCCATGCCGCCCCCTATATAAAGGAACCAATTCCAGAGTTCCAAATCAAGTCCTGCACTTCACAACTTGCTCCGGCAAAAAATCAAGCTCCGTGCTTATTTTCTCTCTGGCTCCGCGCCTTTTTACTCTTGTTCATCACGAGTTCTTACTCGTTCTTCAAATTTCCTTTGTTCAATCTCGTCCAAGGACGTTAAAACATCAATCTCTTGTTTATTTTAGAAAAGACAACAATCAAATTGCTCTTTCCCCCCTGTTTCTTGTTATCTCTTTTAGGAAGTCAATCTAGTGGATTGATGATTTAAATGCTTCGGTGTGACTTTGATCCAGTCCCCACAAATCGCTCCGATCTTTTTAATCTGCTGCGTTTGCACCAGATCTAGTTGTTTACGCTCTCTTTGTCAATTTCAGCAAATTGACTGGCACGTCCTCATGCTGTCATTCAGTAGTTTTCGCAGAAACTCTTCCAAGAGATTTTTGGCGCAACATATATATATATATATATATATATTCATAAAGAATTAACATAAAAAATATAACTTAAAAAATAAAAGCAAAAAACAAAAGGTCAAAAATGGGAAAATAAAAGCCACCATTCCAAAAGCAGTATTTTGCTGCGTTGAAAAGCTACGTTTAACAGTGAAATGCTTTTGGCCACGTCAGCCAAAAGCTACCAACGCTCCTTGCACCGAATGTAGAGATTGTGGCCTAAACGTGCCAAAACCACACACCAAACATAGCCTAAATTGAAAAGTCTGCTTCTTTGCCTGAAAACCAACTAAATTGGCTCAGTCATCCAATCGCAATGGGCTCTCTTGATTTTGCTACCAATCAACATGAGTACATTTTTATGTAGCAAAAATAGCATCAATATACATTACCAATACTGTTAAGTCAGCAAATCCCGAACGACTTATGTACCATTTTTCCCCTTGAACTTGTAGTGTTTGGACGTTTTGCCCCCTAAACTTCAATCTTGGACATTTTGCTCTTTGAACTTCAATTTTGGGACGTTTTGCCCCCTAAATCTAACGACTCCGTCAAATCGCTGATGTAACATTGCCACGTGGCACAAAAATGCCTCGTGGCGTTGCCACGTGAGACCAACCCGACCCACGTGGCATTGCCACGTCGGACAAAACCGATGATGTGACAATGCCACGTCAGCGACTTGACGGAGCCCTTAGTTTGAGGGGGCAAAACGTCTCAAAATTAGAGTTCAGGAGGCAAAATGTCCAAAATTGAAGTTCAGGAGGCAAAACGTCCAAATGCTACAAGTTCAAGGGGGAAAATGGTAGATAAGTCAATCCCGAACTTTATTTTACCCATTTCTATATGTTGTTGTCAGTTTCTGCCAACTTGTTCCCGTCTGAATAATAATTCCAATTTTCATTCATTTCATGGAGCTTTGGGAAGCAAAAAAAATTTCCAACAACAAATTTGTACTCAACCTTAAAATGTTGAATGAATGAAAATATTATTAATACACGTTCAAATTTGAATGAAAACACAATTCCTAAGCTATGATTATGAAGACTAATCAAAATCTCTTAATCACATGAATTCAACAAACTAAATAGAAATAGCAATAAGGTTTCTTGAAACAGAATCAAACGAAAAATAAATAAACCCCATTACAGCATTTTCAGTTTCAGCTAGAAGTAATGCAAGTTTAACATCAATCAAAAATTGGGTTTATCTTAATTGTAAACAAGAATAGGAATACCAATTTGGACTTAAGATTAAAATCCACCTTGAAAATCAATATTCTTACTGGATTTAGAGTGCACTAAGGCCACCGATATTATTATCAGGTCACAAAGGATTTCGCACAAAGAGGTACTTACCTTTATAATTTGATAGATTAGTTAAGAAAGACATTCGGCCAAAAAAAAAGAAGTTAAGAAAGACATTAAAATCGACGGCAGTACTCAAATATGGGTTGACCAGTTCAGAATTTTTCTTTCACGTAAGAAAGCAACAAATCTAAAAAAAAAAAAAATTCCTCTAAGTATAGAAACTTCCTAATCTATGTGAGATCAAAAACTATAGATCAATATTCATTCCATTTTTCCACAATGGATTTCACATTTCCCAACCATTGTATAAGTTCAATAATGGTAAAAAAAAGAGAGTATAAGTTTTTTTGTTTTTTTTTT